>VWPV01025885.1:0-24429 GCA_013389885.1 Geococcyx californianus | reverse complement strand
GGACAAGACGAAATGGCCACAAGATGTACCAGGGGAAGCACATTCTTTTTCTAGGACTACTATTCTTTCACCCCTAGCACATCATTTGCTCAGAAAAATATAACTCAGTTTACCTCCTATTACCACTGAACTGTCAATTTAAAATACTTAACTTTCCAATACCTCCATTCTGCCATTATTTGCCCAGCACAAAGTTAACCAAGTGTCTCAACTGAAAATTTCTTTGCTATAAGTATTTGAGATTAAGGCTTCTAGCCTTTATGTTGGAAAAATTTTATGACACCAAAATCAGTAGAATGATATCATCCTACCAAAGCACTCCTGTCTTGAATTAGTTCTTCCGCCTTGCATCCTCACATTTTGTGGCTAGCTGACACACACTTTTCAGTGACACATTTTCTGCATGTTGAAGCACACACACACTCAAGGAGAAAATAGCATGTTATCACAAGCTGTTTTCAATGAAGAGCTTAAAAAGAAATAAGAGAATGATCAGTTTCACAATCCAAATTATCTGCAGTAGATTCAGAAATACCATGCTTTATAAACCGAGATGATTAGTGTGTACTGTCAAAGGAAGGTCATCTGATTCATATTCCAGTAAAGGTTGAAAATGAGTCAGAACCAAAAGAAACATAATTCCTCCTCACTCGCACCCTATCTGTCCCTCAAACAGGCTTTATTATGAAAAGAGTTTCTAGTTCACAATTGTACACATGCAGAGGGTTTGGTTTGCAAGAAAGTACAACAGGAACAAAGAATTCCCTTGAGGGTGAAACCGACAGTTAATAAAACTCTTGTTTTGAAATAAAGACTTTGGTAAGGCCCAATATGCCTTTGACAGTCTGCAAGAAAATTATCCAAATCTAGGCAAAAAATAAGCCCTTTGGGTAATGAAACCAAACCTTTTAAGTGCTCATAAAGCCATCTTCCTACACAGCAGCCAGAAATGCCAAAGATGCCACTCCCAATAGAGCTGAGAGTGAACAACAGGCAAAAGAACACAAAACAGATGAGAAGACAATATGTGATTTGGACAGGTATAAAAATACAAGGCAGAGGAAGGATCCTAAGAAAGTGTAAACTAGAAGCTATATGTAGAAACCAGGAACTTTTGAGCAACAGGATGAGATCATGGAAAGAATAACACTAAAATGAATGCGTGTGACTCAGAAAGCACTGGAAGAAGGACGAGGGCCCAAGCCATCAGTATTAAACATGAGGAGCAATTTCAGGACCACAAATGAGATAAGAAGAAGAAGAAGAAGAAGAAGAGAGACTGCAACTGAGATTAAGGAAGAAATAAGTACTCTGTATCCTTCAAAGCACTGCCTACTTCACAGCCTTTCTTTCATACCCAAAACAGTGTTTAGGAACAGTACTGCTCCCTGGAAACAAATTTCTGAGAACCCTGCTAGAAGAATAGGTCTGTCAATCTCTTGTAATGGTCGTTCACACACAGTCTGATCACAACACTGCTTTGAAGCATCCATCAATTAACAAGGAAACATTGTTATCACAGTTCTGTTGTTTGTAAACTGATATTAGGAATAAATCTATCCTTAGGAGAAATAGAACAGTAAATGAAGTCTGGCTTCTCAAATTAAACCAATCTGCTACAATGTGATATTTTTATTATCCTTACCAAAACCAAACAAATTCTGGGTTTACAGAATTTTATAAAGTTTCTATTTCTGTTTTTTATTTCTTTCCCTCGAATAGCTGCTGAGAAACAGAACAAAAGTATTACAATTAAAAAAAACCACAGCTCCTCCAAAACAATTAACATCTTTTAATAGTACCACAGAAGTATAATAATATCCACTAACACCATTATTGGAAAAGAGCCACTACTTTACAGGCTAGCAAAAGAAACTCCCTGCTCTAAAAAGCTTACGGTCTAATTCACGTTATTTAACAGGGGTTCCGAATCAGAAACATAAAAAGGAATTTGAAATAAAAGACTAAAGCCGAAAGTAAGGTAGCAGCAATAAGGAAAATTGCAAAGTTCACGGAGTAAAGGAAAAATTCTAAGGAAGAAAGAAGGTAGAAAATAAGTAAAAGGAAGTGAAAATAGGAATGCAGTGGCAATAACACACTAAATTTTGAACAAGAAGACTGGAATACTAAAGGTACCGTCAGAGTAATTAAGTTTTGGCTAGGGGATTTCACTGGATGGGAAGTCAGAGATGATGATGTGACAGAAACCAACATGAGCCCAGTCAGAACTGGTTTTAGGGGTATTATAAAAACAAAGGACATGATTAAAGAAGAAAAAAAGTGAACTGGGTGAGTAGACATTTTTATCTATCTCAAACCTAAAAATTCCAGTAGTGGACATGACAACAGCAAGACAGGAATAAGGACAAATTGTTCCATGTTTAAAATTACCAATTTGTGATTTCATAACCAAAACATACTTAAATACAATTCAGCAGGAATACTATTGATGTACCATAGCAGCAAAAGGTTAAGGCCCAAAATTAGAAAAAGATGTTAGTCAAAAAACATTTTAAATCCAGGAATCTGGAACCTAACAATTAAATGACTGCAATCAAGGTGCGAAAAATCAAAAGAATGGTAGAAAGCTCACTATACTGATTTTAATGGGAATGAAATGTAAGCCTTTTAGTCTGTGAATCTTACTCTATTTAATTCTAAATCATTAAGCATACAAACCTCTCTGAAACATTGAAATTTTCCAATTTTTTCTTTTATTATTTGTTAGTTTTGCAGTAGTATTACCGACACGTATATGTTCACAACAGTTCTAAGACATCAGAATGTTAGAGTGAAAGTAAGAAATGTTATTCTACGTTTACATGCATTCAAGTCACAGAATCACATTATACTTCTATATTTCAATCATACAGTTTTGGTTACATTTTAGATAAAACTGAGGAGGAAAAAAGGCGCAAATATGAAAGCATATATAATGAGCACAGATAAGCTATTAGAGGAAAATACATTTATCAAGAAAACTTAATTAATACTTAAAGTCCAGCACTTCCTATTTTTAGTTCAAACACCCCACCCTCCCTCCACAAAAAAAAGACAGCTTGTCTGATGAGAACAAAAAAGATGAATTTCTGTACTGTTAGGAATAGTTCAGGAAGAAGCATTGAGCAGATGGAGAACCAGCCTCCACTGATGCCAAGTCCTGCAATTTTGCTGTAAATCTTTATTGTGGAAGGGGATTTTTTACTGTTTGTTTGGGAAAGTTACTTTGGCTAGAGAGGAGAGAGGGAAAGGAGGAACAGATGCATTCTGATTGATTTCAGACATATAAAAAAGCAGTATCTTTCAGGTCTATCAACAAGTTCAGGGCTGCAGACTGCCCAGGGCATAACTGTCACAACTAAATCCTTCACAAGTGGATATAAGACCATTTGGCAAAGAGCCTCCACAGATCGGAAATGTTATCCACCACACAACCATCAAAAAGTAAAATTCTGATATGCTGGAATGGGCAGAAGGACAAGCAGAGGAGAAGAGCATGTCAGGGAAGCTCAGAGAACTTTTATGGAATGAGGCAGCAAAACAAGGAGAACAAGAGGAAAGATGCAAGTAAAGCACATGCCCTTAACTCTATTTCAGCAGGGCATATATTAGGAATATTCAAGTGACCTATTACCGATCCTTTGTTAGAACAGTATAATCTTTCAAGACCAGTAACCTGGTACTAATACCATAAAACTGTCCGTAAGGAACAGATATCTCCATGTTCTATACAGAGTTCACATCACCTGGTGAGCAAGGACATGAAGTTTTTCCATCTTTTGAATTTCTGAGCAAATAAGAATCATAGATTCATTTATGTTGGAAAGACCTTTAAAGATCATTGAGTTCAACCAGGTGAAACACATGCTGTCAATAGAGACACAGAAAAAAGAATTTTAAACTAGTTTTCATTGTTTTTCACATATAGCAACAATGCCTTTGGAGCTGATAAGCAACAAGCTTTCATGAGCATAGATATCTCAATGGTACAATAAACAGAGATGCAGAAACAGAGTTCTATGGAGACACATGGACATAAATAATTTCCCAAGGCAGACACACAAAACACAAAGTAGAAGTGGACAATCAAATACTACTGGGAAGTGGGATCCTCTGATACATACAGCAATGCCAATAAACAATGAGTTACGTAGCTCTGCAAAGAAAATTGATTCTTAGTTATTCTCTAGAATTTTAAAACTGAAAGTATTCTTTTATAGCATCCAAACCATGCCCTGCCATTGCCATTCTTTTTGTTTGAGCAGAATTTGCCGTAGAAATAAGAAAACTCATTTACTCTTCACTCTTCAGTTGAAGGAAAACCTACTTTTAATCCAGGCCTTGCTCAATAATTTATCTGTTCAGCATTTCCAAGACAGCCAATGGTCTTCTGTATACTGCTAGTTATCATGTACGTATTGACCATGAAAATGACAAAAAATGCAATAATATATTGCAACAGATGTATCAAAAGTAAACAGAGAGGCCCTAAAGCAACAGGTTAAAACACCAAATCAACAGGATTTTAGGGAATGGATAACTGGTACCTTAAAATTCCTATACTTCCTATTTATTACTACTATGCTCCAGCAACTGCTCTTTTGATTTTCATTCCACATTTTCAATTGTATTCAAGTTCTAGGTACCTGCAAAAATCATACATACAATATCAATATTTCATTTGAACTACAACGTTTCTCTTTCTTGCCATTTAAGGTCACCAGAATTATTCAGACATGGCTAAAAAAAACAATTGGGAAAAAATTCATGTCCAAAATTATATTTTTTCATCTTGATGATCATCACATCCTGCAATTCAGCACGCTGTTATTGGGGCATGGTTGGCAGCTTTTTGCTGCTGTACTGGTAATGCCTACCACATTTGGAAGTAAAGTGATTAGGTCCCTGGACAAATTTTGACCAGCTCCGCAAAGAGTTTTTAAAAGTACATTTTTAAACCTAAACATCTATTCACAGTCAAAAACCTAATGAATGACTTCAATCAATTTTGGGATACTTAAGCCTCAACAGTCAAAAAATGATGACAGGTCTTCAAACAAGGCAAGTTTCTTCTAGCAAAGTAAGTTTATCCTATCACTTCCACTTCTCTTGTTCTTTCTGCTTCAACAGCACTTTTACTAAATTGATTCAAGACATATTCCCTGAAGGCTTCACAATGGACTTGTAGTTTACATCAGCTAGACATGAAAAGCAACACAGAAAAGTTTGCTTTGGTATTTTCAAGGTTAATTAAATATATATATGTGTATGTGTGTGTAAATATAAAATACTAAAAATGGGAGGAAATCAATACACTTAAAAACTAAAGTTATCACCCTTAGTTTACACATAAATAGAATAAACCCTAACAAAGAAGCTCTGTCAGGCGAGTGAATCAGTTGTTATGAAAGCCACCTCGAAGTTCTTACTTAAGACTGTTTTCAGCTGCTTTTTAAACTATTCAGTCTGTGTCTGCTTCAGGTAGCTTTTCCTCATCCTCCTCTCATCACCATCTTTTTTTTAAAAGTCAGAGAACAGCTGAAATATTTTTCTGCCGTGGAAGAATGTGGAAAAAAGTCCCTGTGATCTCTTTCTAAAAACTGTAACCACTTTCCTGCCCTGAATCAGTAACTTGAAATCAGGCTGGACAATGTTGCTTTACAAGAGGTACACTCTGCTCATTTTGTGAAAAATCTGACCAGATTTAGCCAAGCTACAAGATTCTAGAAATCAAAGTTTGTACTTTTTTTTTTGCAAGAGCTGCTAGACCTCAACCACTCAAATAGTTCAAATTCAGACCTTGTTTATGCCATCTCAATGTGCAAGGCAACTGAATTAAGTTTCCTCTGACCTCTGGTTACAAGTGAAGACTCAGATTTTCACTGTGAAAGAAGTCTGCATTTAACACAACCTTTAACAAAACGTGTAATATTTCTGCAGCTTCACTTGAGTCAATGTCCCTACCATAGTTGAACACAATGGCCTGTCACTTCATATTGTTGAGTAACAGAGTAGGATGTAGGGTGTACCAACAGAGCTTGTGGAAGGAAGACGGACAAAACAGTTTGCAGTGGACACTGGAACTGGATGGTTGAAAGAATAAAGTGGGATTGAATAAGCAAGTAAAGAAACTAAAAGGAATGTAAGAAGCAGATGTGGTAGTGGATAAGAGAAATACTAAACCAAATAAGCATTTCTGGACACAACAACTGAGAATGAGGGATCAATAGGACTGCACAGAGCAAGGGACAGAACACATCTGACAAAACTGGATTTTAGTGAGTATATGTGAAAGAGAGCAGGTTCACAACTAAAAACTGAGCAAAGACCCTTTACCAGTAATCAGAAACATGGAACATGAACCAAAATCAACAGAAGCAAGAGAGAGTGAGAATCGGCAGGCAGGCAACGGCTGACAGCAGAGAGACAAGGTGCAGTCAGAGGCAGTCTGAGACCAGTCAGGCCTAAATACTTAATTGAAAAGACAGAATCAGAGCTGCACTGGAGATTGGCTTGAGGCAGGAACAAGCTGGATGCATACGCAAAAAACTAAAAAAAAGTGTGTCTTCAGAAGCTACTGAAAAATGTAAAATAAAAGTCCCTAAAGACTTATAATCCTCTGCAAATATCTGTAGACCTCTTCCTGCCCCTCTCAGAAAAAAATCCTTGCCTCTGTTGCTGAAAAAGATACAGTGCAAAACCCTGTAACTCTATTTCTTATTTCAATCACGGGTAATGTTCATGTGCTAGATTTAAAAGCCCCAATCCTGCTAATTATCAACATGACATTGATATCACAGAATATCAGTTGTCTCATTTTGCTATTTTTGGTTGATTTTAACCAGCAAATTCTATGTAGAAGCACATTTGCAAAATATTATACAAATATCGAGATCTGCATTTTAATTTCTTAGATGCCAGGAATTCCTCCATTTAGATTTGCCTAATAGCATTGATTCTGTCTTTATTAACATATTATTCCTAACTATTTTTTTCTACTCTATTTCATTAAATTAACAGGATATTTTCTGGGAACAAATCCAAGTTATGTCTTGAAGGATGGCGAACTCTTTAAGATCCTGTTTTCAATATTACAGAACCTAAATGTTACATAGGAGAACAGGTTTTTAATCTGAGCTTTTGACAAAGGATTCTTAACTGGCTGCTTAACTAAATTGTGTATATTAATAGTAAATTGCAAGACTAAAATATTGCATGAATGAAAAATGGCACTAACTCCATTCCCTTTTCAGTATCCCCCTAACTGCTTGTTGCAATTGAAATGGATTGATTGCGTAACTTCAGAATGCTAAACAGCAACAGACTAACAGAAGCCAAACTTACCAAAAAGCAAGCTTCTTCTCAGACCACTAGAAGTAGTAAAGATGACTGCAATCTCAGTTTTCACACATAAGCTAAAGCAACCGTACAAAGAAAGCCCCCAACACACGCTGCTTTTTTTAATGTAACTCCAAGAAAGCTGTATTATTGTTGAGAAGGTACACTTTTCTTCCTAAGAAAGGAAGTACTTTATTTCATTGCTGTTTCTTATCACTTTATTGTAATGTCAAGAACAGTCACAATATATCCTAAATAAAGCACTCTTTAAATGACAGATTTAGAACTAATAACTAGTAAGAATGCTAACAAAATTTAATTTTAGGCATTAATAGAATCTATAGGGTAAAATAAATCTGTTGGAAATAACTGTACTGAAGTATAACAACAAAAATAAAAATTAGCAGGACTACATGGCACCTCCTTATATGCTCAGTTCAAAAGTACTATTCATCAGAATATTTTAAAGATATTCTGAAGGCTAAGTATAATGTTAGATATATTAAAGTTTGTTTTAAAAAGCTGAACCATGGCAATATGCAGCTCAGGTCTCTCGATTTAAAAAGTTTTAGTTGTGACACCTGCTTTGCTCTCCAGTCTACATTACCTACCCAGCTCTTGAGGTCCATACCAGGCATCTTGGTCCCACATGTTTACCATGCAACATACCATTCAGAGAAATCAATATACATCTCATGATCCTATGATTAAAACTGGCAACTTGGGCTTAATTCTGCAATGTTCATGCAATATTGAACTTCATAAATTTATTCTGAAAAAGAAAGCAAGCTCTGGTCCTTGTTTCTTTACTGTAGATAATTTTTAACATACTCCTCCAAGCTGTAGCTGAAAAGTTCAACTATTTAAACTTGAGACTTTAGAGCTTCCAAGTTGCTCAAAAAAACCCCCATAATACATTGTTTGCAGCTTTTTACTGAACGGTATTCCAACACAGCAACACATCAAGAGTTTCTAAAATAATTGTAGTTAACTATTTTTTGAGAAACTGCCCATACTACTCATGTAGAGCTAAAAAAAATAGGATCTAGTACAGTTTATCCCACCTCCTCCTTCTATTGTCTCCTTTAAAGAGGGGAAAACAACCAATCTTTATTTTCAAGGAGAGTATCACTTGCTATTCATCCACACATCTGTATAGTGTTGATTACAAATCTTCGTCAAAACAAGTAACAGCAAGCAGCTGCTTGACTGCTTTGCTGTGTTTAGTCATACTACCAATCTCCTTTGTTTTCTAGAAAGCAAACCAATGACCAAGATTGGCAAGAAATTAATTTTCAGCAAGAACAGGCTCAAAGGAATACTCAGACCCATACAAAGTTTCACAAGAAGGCTATAAATCCAGCAGCCCTCTTTTACTCTCCATCTGCCACAGCTCAGTGAAGCCTGTATGCTATTAAGCTGCTATGGAGACTCTGAACACTCATAAGTAATGGCAGACATACTGACGCCGACAGGAATAGTATTCTAAGGTTCTGTTTCATCATCAAGGACAACAGCCAGAAAAGTACTAACATTTCAAAATGCAAAACTAAAAAAACTATGCATAGAGTAGAAAATGCTTACCTGCTGAGCTAAGCAAAACACTGAAGTCTGTTCCTCTCTGCGACTCCCCACATTCGCTCTGTCCCTCTTTTTCTGTATCCTCATAGCGGCTCCAATTGGAAACAATCTTTCTTCTTGAATAGCTTTTCAGTTCTTCCTTCTCTTCTTGCTCTAGTGATTCAGTATCATCTTCTTCCTCTATCTGTGACATTTAAACGGACAATTAATCAATTGCAACTCAATAGCATTTTGTTTCATCTTTAAACAGTTATTCATAAACACAACTCCAAACACAGAATTAAAACCCAGAAAGACAAATCAGCCTAGACTCCCAGCAAAATTTTAAATCAGGTGCTACCATCTTCCTGAACTGTATATAATTCATCAATAGCATAATCAAAAGCACCTAGGGAAGTTTAAGACCTCGCAGGAGTCAAGCAGTGACAAAGATGCAAGTTCCACTGGTTCCCCTCCTATTCCAGAAGCTCATAATGAACAGCAACCTTCCTGAAACTCAGAGCAGATGTAGAGCAGGGATCAGAACTAAGAATTTAATCACAGTATCTCTGTCCCAGTGTTGCACTGACACATATGATAATTGAAAGAACTGATGTGTGTAGAGCAGAATATGAAAAAGACAGCGTAATGAATGCTGCAGAAAAACATGCAAAACAGTGATCTATGTAAGAATTTCCATTATAACCAACTACACTATCTTAACTCAAGTAATATGGAATAATGAATCAAATAAATTACTTTCACAAAAGCCATTTTATAGAAACACATATGGAACAAACACAGTGCTAGCAGTCAATCTACTAGTTCAACCTCTTAAAAAGCTCTAGGGTCAAAAGAAGAACTCATTTCAGAGTCAGCTTAAGATGCAAGCAAAATAGGTATTTGACACAAGCACCCAAGTCATGGAAAACTCTCCCTTCCCTTGAACCTTCTATACCAACAAAGCTCTTGTCTCCCAGAGCTTGGGGTTCAACTGGAAGGACTACTGGTTCATAAATAGAAAGATTTGCTTCCCTGGAGGAAGGAGCACTAAAAAAGCAAGTGGAGAACTTACAGCAACCAGAAAAGTTCTGTATGTGATACTTTCTGCAGATATCTATAGAGATGAAGGGAGACAAGAAAGAAGAAATTCCCAGTGAGTCTGCTCCCAAACAGTCCTGCTGACAGCTCCACTCTCTCTTCTCTCATTTACTCCATCTCTTCTTTCGCAAACCACAGTGTGCTGCTGTAATATGATTACATTTCACTGTCCCTATAGTAAATACATTCTTCACAACCAGGGAAGTGAAATTCAAATTTATGAACAATGTTCTAAAGCTTAAAAACATCTCCATTCAGTATAAAATAATATAAAAAGCAAGCTACCTTTTGTTAAGTCATTATTAATCTGTAAGACAAAACACCCTTACAGCTCACCCTCAGACACTGGCTTTAAGGAGGCCCTTGGCGTTAAACCAAAAGTACTACTGAAACAAATGTCAGGAGCAATTATTTATGTTTTTAAAAAGCCCTTGTAAGTGAAGAGCCGGAACATCTTGTGCAGAAAGATTAGGAAAATCTCTAGTAGTTACTGTGGTTTCTAAAACTGTATCGTGTTTTTTTTAAGCACATGCTGTGGACTTACATACTGGTACAACACTGCACAACCTGATAACAAAAAACTGCACAAAGCCACTATCAGGAACAAATCACCACCACTTCATTCACTTGGTTTATAATTGATGAGTTACTTCAATAGCTCAAGAAAGGACATAGGGCAATGCAACAAGTGGATTAGATTGATTTTATAAATACATTGACAAGAAATCCGTGGAAAATTCTGTAGTTACATTTTAGCTTAGCTAGACAATGACAAACTATTTGGGATTTTCATGTTCCCTTTGTGTCCAATTACTCAACAGAAGAACCTCTATCAATGTGGAATAAATCCCTGTTGCACACCAAATACTATCTTTATATGCAAGTACATCATCGTCATAAAAAGAAGACTGACACAAAAAAACAGATAGCAGTTTGTGGATAGTGGAGTATTAATACCCCTTAATGACCAAAAGTAGCAATGAAGCCTGTTTCGTGGCTTTTACAAAAACATCCAGGAAAAGGCAAAGCATCTTGAAACAGGATTATAATTATACAAATACACACCTAGTTGTCAAACAGCATTCTCTGTGCACTCTCACTGGTTCTGTGCAATTTGTAGGCAAACTCTCTTTTCTTTCCATTCATCAGATAACTACACTAAAATGGTTGTTGTGCACAAACGGCTGTTTGCGTGAGCAGTGAGATGAAGTCTCAAGTCTGTATTACTGGGGACTTATCCAGAGTTATAGTTTCCAAAGAACAAAGGCCAAACCCACTTATTTCTACTTAATTCTCTTCTGTTCGTCTCCTATAAATTGAATGATTTGCTATAACTCAGTAAACCTAGTGAAATTCGGTGTCAAAAATAACTTGGAAATGATACAATTCACAAGTCAAAGCAAGACTAGTGCTACACAGGTAGAACTGTTGTATTTTGCTTTTGTTTTTAAGAAAATATCAGAATCACCTTAGGCAACTATGACGTTACACAGAATTACTTACTATAGACCTGTTTAAAGGATTCACACAGCTGTTAACATAAACAAACCAGGAGTATCACCTTCTAATCTTAACAAGCTTTCAATAAATTAATCTCAATTCAAATGTTTTCTCTTATACTGGACTTAATAATTTTTCACATCCTGTTATTAGCTGTTACACAGCACACCTCAAGGAAATTTCATTTCTTAGAAGTAAAACCGTTAACTTGAACTTTAACAAACAAACCACAAATTCTCAGGAGTGTTAATAGCAGTTATGCGGCCTGGTTACCCAAGTTCTGCCCTGAGGTTCGCTTCTGAAATGAGTAAACTTCAAATACAAACCTGCTTACATTTCCAATAAATATTTAACAGAAAATTTTACATTATGCGCTACTGTGCTAGAAGATAAAACTGCAAATAATCATATTTGAATATTCAACATTCAAAAAACTTAAGATGTGTTTTCACCATTAAAATTATCAAATACATTAAAAAAACTCTGACCAGTGAAGCTTCATAAAATAATTTGCTATTACCATCTCATGAGACAAGTAACAACCTCAGAAAGACTCAAATCTTCATTACATTCCTCTTAGCTGCCTATTAAGCTAGACTATACATTGCTACCATTGTCATCATACCTCACTTGAAAATGAGTCTTAATCAGCAAAGAGCAAACATCTGTCCTATGTGTAATGAAATGTGTAATAAATGTGAATATGCCTCATCCTCAAATAACAAATAATACAATCTGAAACAAATTCTAGAAGCCAATTCAAATATAACCTTTAAAAGAGTATTACTTTGGTAAGGAGAACCACTTACACCTTTAAACAGTACTGAACTGTGTCTACACATTACTGTTTAGTGCTATAACGCATGATACTACAGGAGGTATAATATTCATCTGCTGTGCCTCCATTTCAGATAGTATTACATGCATTACCATTTGCATATTTCATTGAAATTTGGAAAGTGTGGAAGGTATGCAAAAAGCCTGGTTGAACAAAACCAGGAAAGCTTCAGACTGCGTTGCATATCACCAAAGCCTAAAAATGTACACAGTGTTCTGCCTAAACATGAACTTTATCCAGGCTGTTCAAACAACAGTGAAAGGGCCAAGCTCCCCTGCAGAGGAGCTTGCACGATTGGGGATCTTCCACCAAGGAATGTATTTTCATCCTTTACAAGAGCCTTTGACTCTGCTTTCCTTCTGAAGGAAAGTAAAATGCATAACACACATGACCTCAATTGACAGTCTCTACCATAGAGAAAGGATATCCTGGTACACTCCTTTATAGATTAATTTTGCACAGGGAGTTGTGAATGGTTTTGAGAAGAAGCAGGAAAGTAGGCTTTCTGTTTGACTTTTCTTACAGAGAAGAACATGTTGATGTACATGCTTCAGGAGTGAAGGTATCAAAACGAAGTAAACAATGAACAGGCAGTTTTCCCTGGGGTCATTCTTTTGCACTTCCCTGGAACCCAGAGTGGTTTGGATCAAACCAAGGCTGAAGTACACATTGGAGAAAGTGCAACAGTGACCTCTTAAATCCCGCTTCAACTACTCAACTGCTCTTCAGTGTAAGTGCAGTCAGTTTCAGCATGTTAAGCATACATGTGCAAACACTCAACAAGAACTGTTGAACTCACAGCCCTTTAAAAAAAAAAATAAAAGAGCTTCCATTAATACTTTCCAAATCTATGTATTTATTACCCCTAGGAAGCCACAGTAGTTAAGGCTTATAGCCCTCTTTCTGTTCAGTTCTATTAAATATGTAAGAAAAGTTTAAAACATTTAATCTTTGTCAGTACTTGGAATATTCCACAGTGACTGGCAGGAACATAGAAACAACATATGTTCAGCTTGCCTTTCTTTGGACCAAGTGCTTTTCACCATTACAAAGGTATCATGCACTATCAGATTTCTATTCTTATTTATTTTGAAGTATTTCTCTCAGTTCTCTTCCTGAGAATGTAATTTTATAGAATATTTGAAAACATAGTTTGATTTTTCTGTTAATCTATTCGAAAGAGGATAGCTGTTTCTCACCTTCACCTTCTTTCCAAATTTATACAATAACCTTTTCACTTTATCTTTAGAAAGTCTTCACAATTATATTGATTAAGTGCCACTTTTTTCCTTTCTTACTGTAACTTCTGTATTACTCTTTTGAATGTTACACTTCTCAAAAATATACACACTTTCTTAATCTTTTCCATTCTTTCTTAGGGGCACTTACCTATACCACTCCAGACTTCTTATCTATCCACATAGAGTCCAAAAGAAATAGTTAGCCAGCGTCAGACATACACACTTGCATGCTCATGGACAGTGATAATCACTGTCTACTCCCTGCATTTGATGCTGTCCCAGCCAGCAACAGCACACAACAATTTCTAAAAACACTTCTGTCTCGATTCTGTCTTCCCTTCTTGGAAACTGCTGTAAAGCTAAAACCAAGTCTGATGATATTCTGTCTCAGTCTCAATCCCAGTTTCTCCTCTCATCAGGGGAAAAGGCTACCAAGACAAAATGAAAATATCCTATGTGTTGAATCTGATCTAGACTTTCAGCTGCATCATGAAGGGCATATGTATTTTCCTTATTTATATTTAAAACAGTAAACTGTGTATGCAGAGACAAGTTCTCTCCTCTTCACCCTGAGCATCTGCTACACTCAAATTCTCACAGTCCGAACTTGTAAGTCATAGGGTCAAAAAACCCTATAATTAAGCAAGTTCGCAATCTCTAAACGTTAAATTGCTTCTCACAATAAAAGTCTGTACACAGAGGCTTGTATGAGTGACAATAAGCAAGGTAGCTTGACTGATATTAACTTCTGAGTGGTTTCTCCAGGCAGACATAAGTAGGAATGTGAGAGACTTAAGAGTATAAAAATCAACAAAAAAGTTGTTCTGATTTTCCACATTTACCTAATTACAACCCTTTGATATACATCCCTCTTCTCTGTTTTGTAAGTAATTAGAGATTTATTAACATTAAACCTTAAATTGGCAAAGGAATACATTATCTGATTTATTGCAGTGGAAATGTAATGGCTCCACTAAGATACAATCTGTATAGTATATTAAAGAAAAACAGAATATATATATTAAGAATTATTACATGCAAATGCAGGACTACATTTTTAAATGCATTTCTTAGTCTAATGCTATTATTTTACAAAAGACAAAGTACTAGTGCTATTTTATCAGTACTCATGAAAGTTTGTGGGTGTTTAGAATCAAGATGTCCTTACCCACAAAAAATTATACAGACTGTTATCTTTATGAAGTTACCTAGACAGCTGAAATTCAATGACAGAATTTGAAATGCAATTCACAATGATACAGACAAACAAGAATTTAATTTTAAAAATGGTAATAATAAAAATATCAATAGTGAATGAACAAGGTAAACTTGTCTGTCAGTGTATTATATACATATTACACTATCTGGGAAAATCCCATGAAGCATGTTCTGTCTACATACGAATATTAATTATCAACATCTGTACAGAGAAAAGACAACAAGTTAGAACAATATAAAAAGGTCATTATGAAGAGTGGAATACAATCCCCAAACTATTTAATATTCTTAATTCAGAGATAGAAAATTAAATGGAAAATAAGATTTACTAGTTTCCCCCAAAAATAAGATTTTCCTAATACCATAAGAAGCTATGGCTTCTTTCAGAGACAAAAAACTGTTTTGTAACAATACTCAGCAACATCTGCCAAGAACTGTGAGCTGATAGCTTATCTATACTGAATTGTTTTCCATAGACATCATATTCACAAGTCTAACCAACATAATAACGAAAAAGTAAATATAATACTCTTCCCGACCAAATAATTTTGCTTCAAAGTTCCTTCTTATTCTATCTACAAGAAGTAACTGATTAAAAATTTCAAATTAGACTGTTTTTTCATTACTCCTTAACTCAAAAAAACACTTCAAAAAAATTATTTGCCCTCAGTAAAGTTGATAATGTGATCAAGCACCAGGTAGCTACAAGTCGTACTTCATCTTTCTCACAGATCATTATTAATATTTCCACAAGTTATACCCATAATTTGTGTGAATCTTATGCCTCACTTAACTGGAACAACAGCTTCTATTAGGAGCTAAGTCACTCCCTTAGACTGGGTAAGCCAGGGAAAAAAAAAAAAAAAAGAAAAAAATAAAAGCACCCCACAGGCAAGTAGCTTGGTTATTTTGGTTTTTAACTACTGATTTAAATGGTGGCCCACCTTCCTTTTCAAAAAACTAGAAAAGAATCCATAAATTCTGATGTTCCACTGCTATTTCGGAAATACCTCTGTAACCTGCTTTCATATGGTCTTTCAAATGGGCAGCTTACAGGAGCAAAATGAACCAAACTCTGCTACCACCAAAGTTCTGTACTGCAGCTTCTGAAGACCCAGTCTGAAACTGGTGACTCCTAGATCAAATAAACTTAATGACCACGTAGTGTACATTCACAAGAAGAAAGTCTCAAAAACTCTATTCTAATATTAGAAGTAAATTTGAGAACTTGGTAAAGCCTGTCACATAAGTAAGTTTTTCAGAAACTGCGTATTTCAAGACTTTGTTCATTAGATACAGGAATTTTCAAACTACAAAGCCACCTGCAAAAAAGTACTCATACTCTCTACTCATTTACATTAAAACTCCAAGCTGAAGAAGCTTTGATGGAGTACATTGCAAGAACAGTATCATTACAAACTCAGCACTAATTCTGCACTAATTGTGAAACTCAGTAGAGAACCATCAAGCTGCATTAACAGTAAAAGTAGTCTTTGGCCTCCCTTCCCCAAGGCTGAGCCATGCTGTGAGCAAAAAGCCTGTAGGAAGTTCGTCCAGCTGCTGCCTATAGATAAAGAGACTTCTGATTTTCTAAACTTTCCAAGGCAATACATTTCCATCAGCAGAAAATCAACTGTATTTTTTCTTTAATTCAGTGGAAATGATTATATGAAAGTTCTTGGCAACTATGCAAATTCATCAAGTAATTTATACAAAATTGTCAGATGGACCCTCACAAAACCTGGCAGCTCTATTACTTTCAAAGTGACAGTAACTTAAGAAAGCTGAATGTTTTTCTTACAAACATTCAGTCAAAAATACGAGTGCAAAAATAAAATAAGAGCCTCTGTCTTGACGGAAATAACAGGTTTCAAGAAAACCTTTCAAAGTAAGTATATTGCCACAAAGGTTAAAGCATTTTCAGTTAGATTATTGTTTGTTCATATGATAGGCTGTATTTGTCAAAGTCAGAGGGGGTTTATATCACATACATATGGATCCACATATGTGAATGTTGTCATATTCTAAAACCAAATTATATTTAGTATTCTGGATAGGTTAAAGAATATTTCTACAGAAAGTGTTTCGTTCTTATGAAATCTGCCATTCCTAAATAGAAATATCCAGAGCTGCATTAGAGATTGACTGTATTCAGAAATGAATTCATTTCTTCTGTGTTAATGCCTTGGTATTATAGACTAATCCAAGCTGAAAGGGATTGCAAGGGGTCAATGTGTCCAAACATCTACTCAAAAGAAGGTCAAATCTATAACTAGACCAAGCAGATTGGGGCTTTGTCCACTCAGGGCTTGAAAACCTCCAATAGTAAATCTAATTTTTAGTGTTTCATTCTGCTGTTTTATTCTAGCACATCTGAAATTGCAAAAGCAGTTCTATTAACAGCTTTAACAATAACATAAAGAACACACAAGAAGAGTTCTATAACATCAAGGAACCAAAGTTTGAGGGTACTCATTCACCTCAACAGTTCAAGAAATCTTTTTAAAGGATACTGTTGTTTTCCTAGTCTTTGTGAGTCAATGAGTATGAACATATCTCTCAATAACATAATCTCTCTCAATAAACATATCTTTCATGAACTGGTATCTACTGCAGAAGTACAAAGCTTTTCAACCATAGCCATGATGAAGTATGGCAAATACTGTAAGAAGCTCACTGAAAGCAGTATCCATCTGCACAAAAGAGAAAAATTTAAGTCTTGTTCCTAACCCACAAAGGCTATTTCATAAACTTCAAGTCTGAAAAAAAAAAGTAAAGTTTAGAGAACACCTCAGTTATACAGACACATCTAACACTTAACACCCCCTACATGCACACATGTAGAACAAAACCAACACAAATCTAGCAACTCTCTACCAAGATCAAAACCAACATACTGAAGAAACTTCAGGATTTCTCATGCAAGGAAAACTGTGACAAGGTTTCTCAATAAATCAAACTTCAGCCACAATGAAAAAAAAAAAAAAAAAAAAAGAAAACAAAACCAAATTTCAAAATATTTTAGCTGTGCTATATAAAAAATTAAGAGTTCTCCAAAACTCATGTTATATTTGAATTTCAAAGTAGAAAATAGTTATCTTGTTAAATTAAAAACCACATGAAAGTTTTTAGTACCCAGTTAAATGTTTAGTTTTTTTAATGCATCTATTTTGTAAAAAATAGACACATAAGGAGTAAGACATTATTTTCATGATTTGAAATCCACAAAAAAAAAAAAAAAAAAAAAACCAAAAACCTGGTTATATTTACCCAGACTGTTAATTTTTCAACTAGCACAGCATTAAAGAAGAAAAAATTTTGAAAGACACCAAACAGAAAAGTATTCTTTGAAATTGTATGCCTAAACTGCCAGAAAGATAATCAATATTTTTCTTCTCTTTCCTACTGTTAATCTTCTGCCAGCTTAAATTCCTTGTATCAGTTCACAGCAGAATCAGACAAGCACAAATAATGGTTAGATAGGCTGGAAGAATGCCATGAAGCATGGGATCTGGGAAGCACGTCTCTCCTCATATCTGGCAGCAGTTATTTGCTAGATTGGTTAAATGTGCTGGTAAACCATACCCTTGGCTTCAATTTCCTGCAATGTTAAACTTGTTTTTCTAAAGCAAATTTTGTTTTCTCTTTCCTTTAAAGATGTGCAGATTATCTGTTACTATACCTGTTTCATATAATACATGTGTACACGCAGGTGTTCTTTATCAAATTCCCATATTTTTTAAAATAAAAATTTAAAAAATATACTTTACTACAAATATTTATTTTGATGAGTAAAACTTTCAACGTGAAATTTAGGACATTTGTAACTGGTTTTACTCTCCTTTTTTTGGTTACTGAGAGATGTGTCAAACAGTATTTTAGAGGTTCAGTATAGAAGTATTGATGTTTGATTCACAGTAGGAAGTTCTATCTTGAATTTAAATTGAAACACCCAACAGCTGTCACTTTTTCAGATAATTTATCACATAATAACAGCATATTGGAAACATAGACATATTCATATAATCAAAATTAAAGCTATAAAATGAGACACACTAATTTAAACCCTAAAAAGGTATAAATAAGAAATGCAAATTCTGCTTTCCTCCCCCCTTTCATTATGTCTGCTACACTGTCAGTAGGAGTCTTGGAATTTTTCATCTTTCACTTCTAATATACTGCCATTTCCTAATTATAATTTCACATGCTACTGAAAACCTCGCATCTTTACTACTCTTCTATCACAAACTGGCAGATTCAGCCATCATGCAGTTTTGAAATTAAGTTGTACTATCACTTACAGTGTGTCACGATGAAGGAATAAGACTTCAGTTACAAACAGCCTCATTTGACAGTATTTTCAGAAGGGAGGGGGGGTGTCAAAAAAGGACATTTTTTAGGACCAATACAAATTATGAACAATACTTTAATTAATGAACAATATTTATATTGTGTATATATATAAGATACTAAGGATAAAAAGCAGATTGCCTAACATGCAAACAAAATGCATAACTACAAAGCTGAATGCAAAACCAGTTATCAAGGAAAAAGTAAGCAGGATATATAAAATGAATGACACTGATTAAAATTAGAATTGAGTCACACTAAACAAAATAACCACATATTACAGCAATGCTACATCAAAAAGGTACTATCCTCAGCCCCCAAGGTATGAAAAAGCTTTTCTGAGAGTAATAACAAAATTTATTTCTTTCTTTAGACAGTGAAAAAAAGACACACAGAGTACTAAACTTCCACTTGGTAAAAAGACACCAAAATACTTCTTTCTTGTATTTTCAGTGATGTGAGAAATGTATGAGCCAGTTAGTGAGAAAGTCCAGCTTTTCTCCTTTCCATTTTCATAAACTGCAAATAACACAGTCAACATAGTGATGCAAGGAAAGGGGAAATGAGAAAAAAATAATTCACCAAGGATATGCTTCCAAACTTAGAGACCCCAGTCCTTGCCTATTAATCAAGGCAGGATTTCCTCCACTGTATATCCAATCAGTGCAAAAAAGCCACCACATATATCCTTAATGATTAACTTCTCTTGCTAAGTCAGCAGTTCCTTTTCTAGTGCAAACTCAGCAAAAAAGAACTCAGCTGGAGTGCCCTCAGGCTGTCCCACAATGCAGCAAATTACTGCCAAACATCTGATTTGTGGTGGGTTTTCCTCCAAGAGAGATAGGCTTGTGTTGAGTCCACATGCACTGTAATTCAAAATATAGCTGCATGATAGACTATGGTGTCTCGATGATGCTCCTTCAAAACAAAAGAGAGCAACATACCACACCACCCATTTTCAAGCTCTTTCAGCAGTATAGCTTCCAGAGCAGTATGTCCTCTAACTGCTAGTTTGTAAATTAATGATGAACATGTTTGGGGATTCTGTCTATATACCAAGACGTCAACATAACATAGATAAAAAAAGCATAGAGATGTCACACTGTCCTGACTGAGGTAAATCAGAAGTAGAATTATTTATACCACCAATGTGTGGCATGCACTTGGTCTCAAAGCAGTCGACTGCTGTGGGCAACAAAAGTATGAGAATTAATCAAAAATCTCCAAAACTAGAACATGACTGTACACTTCTGACAGAAACATAAAACTTCCTCCAGCAAAAATAGTTGCTTGTCCTGAAGTGACCTGACATTAGATGAGCACTGGGGCTAAGAGGGGTGTGCCAAAACAAAGCATCTCAACGAGACTGTGTAAATAAATACAATCCATGTTTATCCAGCTACTGCAGAACTACAGCATTTTATCTAGAAAGTGGAAATAAATTCAATTCTCTTCTCTCAGAAATGCATTTCAAGTCGTATCTCCTACATCCCATAAGGATACACTGACTCTGCAAGCTCAGAAATAGGTGATCCATCCTGTTCTCAGCCAGACCTATTCTACTTTATAACACAACTGGACACTCCTGACAGAAGTCAAGAAGCTGGTGGCTTATATGCCCTGCAGATGCCCAACCACCACATCCACAAGAAAAACAAGAAATAAGAAAACCATAACACTTCACATCATTCATTCTTCTATTCTTGCTCTATCCTTACAATAATATCAAACGTTTACATGAAGTACAAAGGGACTGAAAAAGAAATCGAGGGAAATTCAGTTCAAAATGTACTTAAAGTCCAATGGCTGGTCACTTACCATAGAATGATAGCATGTGCTGATTTGGAAGGAATCCACAGGATCATCAAGTCCAACTCCTATCCCTGCACAGGACAACCCCAACATTCACACCAGGTGTCTGATGGCGCTGTTCAAATGCTTCTGGAATATAGTCAGGCCTGGCACCATGGGGAGCTGTTCCACTGCTCCACCATCACCTGAGTGAAGAAACTTTTCCTAACATCCAACCTAATCCTCCCTTGGCACATCATCCTGCCATTCCCTCAGGTCCTGTCATTAGTTACCAGAGAAGGAGATCAGTGCTTACGCCTCCTTCCCTTGTGAGGAAGCTGTAGACTGTAATGATGTCTTGCCTCAGTCTCCTCCAGGCTGACCAGATCAAGTGACTTCAGCCTCTTCCATACAGCTTCCCCTCTAAACCCTTCACCAATTCCATTACCCTCTCCAGTAGCTTTATATCCTTTTTGCACAGGCAAAGAAAGCATTAAACATCTTGGCTTCTGTATTCCTCTCTGTGAGGCGTCTATGCTCATCAGGTTACGGGCCAATGTTATTTCTGGCCTAATTTTTGCTATTAACATATTTTAAAGAGCTCTTTTTGTTGTCCTTCACAGTGCCGGCCAGCTTTAACTCTAATTGAGCTTTGGCCACATAAACTTCTGCCCTACAGTGCTGAACAGCATCTCTGTAGTTCTCCCATGTCACCTGAAGTTACTTCCACTGGCCATACACCTTCCTTTTATGTCTTTGTTCCAGAAGAAAATCCCTGCTCAGTTAAGCCAGCCTTCTGCCTTGTTTGCTTGACTTCTGGCATTTTGGAATTGCCTGGTGCTGTACTCTTAGGAGGTCAGACTTAAAAAGTGACCAGCACAGATGAACCCCAGCACCTTCAGAAATTTTTTCCCCAGGGAACCTTACAAAGCAGTTCCCTGAGCAACCTGAAGTCTACTTTCCTTATCCAGAGCTGAGGTCTTGCTGTTGGTTTTCCTCCTATTATCATAGATTTTAAACTTGAACGTAGCAACCACGAAGCAGACAAGTCAGTTGCCAAACACCACTTCACCCACAAGACCTTTTCTGTCAACAAACAACAAACTGAAGAAGGCACCTTTTCCTGGTTGGTTCCCTCTGCACCTGTACATCATCCAGATAGTTTAGAAATCTTCTGGACCTGTTTGTACCAGCTGTGTGGTACTCTCACTTGATATTACAGCAAATTGAAGTGCCCCATGAGGACAAGGGTAGATTCGATGATCTCAAAGGTCTCTTCCAACCTTACAATACTGTGATACTGTGACTTGGAAGCATCACTTAGTTATCTGAGAAGTGAAAAAAAAAACTTGACTGTACTTTGTATTTGAAACTGGGAAGAAACTGTACTGCAGTTTGAACTGGTTCCTTTTCTCCACATTCTCCCAATAACGGAACGGTTTCGGTTGCAAGGGACATTAAAATCATTCAGCTCCAGCCCCCTGCCACAGTCAGGGACACCTCCCACTGGATCAGGGTGCTTGAGGCCCCATCCAACCTGGCCTTAAACACTTCCAGGGAGGGGGTACAGCTTGCCTGGGCAACCTGTTCCAGTGCCTTACCAACCTCATCGTGAAGAATTTCTTCCTAGTGTCCAATCTAAATCCTCCCCCTCCCAATGTAAAGCCATCCCCCTCATTCTGTCACTACAGGCTCTTGTAAAAAGTCCCTCCCCAGCTTTCTTGTAGCCCCGTTCAGGTACTGGAAAGCCTCTACAAGGTCTCCCCCAAGCCTTCTCTTCTCCTGACAATCCTTCACTTCATTACTCACTGCAGACTGAAATCTTTTCATTGCGCACTCTGTACCCAAAACAGGCTTCTGTGAGTCCACTGACTGCCTTTTTACAAAAAATCATCAGTGCTAAAGGCTCTGTAATCCTATGCATAAGCTGTTTCTAATGTAAACTTGAAGACACATGGATGATTTTGCTACATATTTTAAGAAAAATTTGAAAATAATACATTACTTAAGATACCTTTTTCTGAAAAAAATGCACAAACCAGCATTTTCAATGGTTAACAAAGGATACAATAAGGCAACAAAATAAACAATTACTATTGATCTGGTTTGCTGTCTCATTGAAAATAATTAAACAATTTCTCATTACACTTCCTCCTTCAGCGTTTTACATAATTTAGATAAGATTTTTCGCCCCCTTCCAATTATTCAACAGAAAACAAACATATGTAAAAGTCACTTAATTGTAATTCTTGGCAGCCAGTTTAGACAAGTCAGTAAAGCAAATCATTTTGCTTTGATGTTTTACTTTTTTCCAGACTACAACTAATGAAATTCAAAGACAAAACCCCCCTTGATATTTAATATTTTGTGCATTTCACTTCATGACAACTATTAATAAGATTAAATAGTATTGCCAAATAGTAAATCTATTATTAAATATTATGAATATTAAATCTTTTATATAATTAGTGGTACACATGACAGAGTAAGTTAAAAATTATTTTCTTCAAAAGTATTAATGGGGATGAGGTCATAAACATATGTTAGTATGTTCATAATCTTCTCATATTGGCATATTCACCTATTAATGAATTTGTAGCGAGCCTCCAGTGATTTTTAAGCATTGCCTCTTATTAACAGAAACAATTTACTTTCTTATCGCTCACCTAGTCATCATTCCAGTAAAAGTTCAAGTTTCTATTATAAACTGTTTTTTCAATTTGAGGGAAAAAGCTAATGCTTTTTTTTCGTTTAGACTAAGGAAGGAAAAGCCTCAAGAGAAGTTCTTTCATGAAAAGCCAAAACACATCCGTGCAAAAAGTAATCCTCTTCACTAGTTTGCTCTACTGCTGACCTTTAGAGAAACCTACCAAAGCTAAGGAAAAGCTTAATTAGCTGAAAGGGCAGCTGAGAGAACAGGTAGCATGAAGAAAAAAGCTTTTGGTCTTTATTGTACAGGATGAGAATTTTTGAAAGAGGGATGATATCCTAAGACTGTTTCATACATGTTGGATACTGGAACTCATCACTTTGGGTTAGCTAAAGTTAGAATTAGAGACACCCTATTCTGAAATCTATCTTTTGTGTAAGCAGGAATGATGCCCTCCCATGAAGAACACAAGAAAATTTTTCTTCAATTTTTTACATAAAATAGTTATTGCTCAAAAACTTGCAAATTATGGTTCTAGAAGCTGGTTTTGCTAACTTTTACAGCAAAAATATCTTTCTTTCCCTTTGATTTTTAAAATGTTTTAGGAGTAATACAAATAGACTAGTCATATGACTATGGCCCGGTGAAAACTAGAGTCCTCTACAATATGTAACTTGTATATAAAAAGTGTAACCGCAGTTTCCTCCCTGAAAAGCAGTTGCAGAACACCAACCTGAAATGGCACAAGAAAAAAAGTCTAGATCCTGGTAAGTTCTTATGTTCAAATCTATTTACAGCAGAAGAAACAACATGAATGCGTTGGAATGCATTGCCTAGGGAGG
>VWPV01025882.1:4399-58276 GCA_013389885.1 Geococcyx californianus | reverse complement strand
TAAAATAAAATAAAATAAAAATCCAGATATAAAAATAATAAAACCAGTGCACGCATCCTTTGAATTCCACAAAGCGCTGCGAGTCCACCCAGGAGAAACATCCCTTCCCATTCCAAGAACCACATGGCTCGCAGGGCTGATGGAAGAAGCCGAGCAAGAAATGATACGTAAATTAAAGCCGGGTGTCCTCCACGTCGGGGGGAAGGGATGGGGGGAGCTGAACAAATCCCCCCTTTCCCTCCCCCAACAGCTCGCTCTATTTTTTTTTTTTTTCGCCTTTAATTTTTATGAACTAGTTAACACTTTGTAGCATCTGTGCTATCTGCGCGGCGCGGGAGGGGGATTAAATGTTAAAAATGTAAAGATTTATGGTAAGAGTAAGAGAGGCGGAACGGGGGATGCGCGGAGAGGGCAGCGGGAGCGGAGGTGGAAGGGAAACACCACGGTAAAGGGAAAAATAGCAGCAAATTGGGCTGGTAGATTTGGGGAAGGGCATTTCCAGCTCGTAGCCCGGGGAAATGAAGGCTGGATTTGATAAGTGGATGGGGGAGTGTGGGTTGCGAGGTGAAAATTAGAGGAAAGGGAAAAAGAGGGGGGAAAGAGAAGAAAACAAGAGGAGAGGGGAAGAAAATAGGAGAAAAAAAGATAGGAAAATAAGAGAAAAGGAAGAGAAAATAAGAGATAAAAAAAAGAAAGCAAGGAAAAGGAGAAGAAAAAAAAAAACAACAGAGAAAAAAGGGATGAAAAGGAGAGAAAAAGAGAAGAAAACAAAAGAATAAAGGGATTTTTCCTAGAGGTGACAGAGGGAAAAAAAGCCCTTTACAGCGGAGGTTTTCTGGGAAAGCGTCGGTGAGTGGGAAGGGAGGAGAGTGGCGATGTGCAAACCACCTCTCAGCTTCGAAACTCAGGATTCCTTTTCCAAAACTGCCCTTTTTTTTTAAAAAAAAAAAAAAATTATTTTTCTTTTCACCATTTCTTTCCCTTTCTCAGCTGTGACGGCGAACGGGCGAGTGAACCCAGCCCAGGGCTGTTTGCACTTACCCAAATGTGGAACCGCTTAGCAGAGTGGTACCCACAAATAAAAATTAGGAAGAGGGAAAGGAGTAATTAGAAAGAAGAGCAGATGTAAGACCCGATCGTTAGGTTAGGGCTGAGGTTGGCGGTTTTTTAATGGTATTTCCCCCCCCCCCAAGCTTTTTTTTTTTTTTTTTTCAAAGCATAATATCCCTCTGCTTGGGCATTTGAGGCTGGAAGAGCCCACACAGCATCCCCGCAGCATCACATTGTCAGGATTATTGTTTAAATGAGGGAAATAAGAAATAAGAGGGGAAAATTGACTGATGTAAACTCATTTTGACATATAAATTCCTCCTTCTCACTCACTTTGCCGTCTCCGGGCTTGCAGATTGCTCCGGAAAAAAGGGTTTTATATGGATATTTCTACAGGGAGCGGTTCCCTCTCCCTCTACCAGCGGAGTTGGAGGAGAAAGAAGCTGAATTTTCTTCTTCTGAAGACAAGGATAGGTTCGCCTGGTTCTCTTTCTTTACCGCCTTGAAGACAGACCCGGGGAGAAATTCAGTATTTATTCCTTTTATTTTGATTCCTGCTGGAAAGGAAGAGAGAAACAGAGTTCATGGGGAGAAAATTAGCTCTATATATTTTTATATCTCTCTCTCCTCGCTCTGTTGTGCTTTGCAAACCAGCAAGTTGTTTCTCATTATCTGATCCCCAACACTTTAGCTGTCGGGTTTTAAGGCGTTATTTTTTTACTCTCTCTTCTTTAAATTAGCCATTTTATTTATTGCCACTCTCGCCTTTAAAGAAGAAACAACACAGAAAATCAAGGTTGAACACAATTTTGCAGGTGAATGCGTGTTTGCAGCCAGAAATATTGAGTTTCCCCTTGCATTGCGTTTGGTTTAAGGCTGATTTGACTTGTAGATATTCGAGGCAGACTCTCCAAAAGAGGCATTTCTGCCCCAAACGAGTGAAGGGAGCTCTTATCCTGAAAACAGGGACGTGTCCTTGGTCAAACACCTACAGTCGTGCCCATCTAACGCGGTTCCAAGCCAAGAGCTGCTTCTCCAGGCCAGGAAAGCCTCGCCCGAGATCAAATTCTCCAACCACGGCATTTTATCATAAAATCGCTTTTTTAGCATCCGCGTGCGTCGGAGAGGAAAAAAATGGGCTGCATAATAAAGGAAAACAGGGAAATCCTTTAATTCAATTATTTCAATAATTCACCACAAGTCTGTGGCACGACTGTATTTTTCTTTTCCTTTTAAAAATGTCCCCCTTTTTAACCTCATTTTCCTCCCGTCCCCCCCGTAGTTGTCTGAAGGATTTAGACCCCCTTTGCTACATCATTTTCTGGAGGAAAAATCTCCTTTATGGTTCCTCCTGCCTCCCATACAAAGGAAAATAGCCAAGGTATGAATTTTATTGAAGGAAAATCGACTCCAGCCGCTGTCAGTGCCTCTAAACCATGCAGCCAAACCCCTACCTAGATTTGGAAAGAAAAGCTGGTTTCCCATTATATTTTTTTTAGGTGGGGGCGATTTTTTTTGCTTTTGAGCCCTAAGGGAAATCAGAGCCCGTGGTATGAGAAAATCTGAGCTCAACATCCAATTTTCCCACTGGAATACCAATTTAGTGAAGAAACTATTCCACTCAATCTCATCTTCTTGCAGAGCAGTCCAAGGAAAGCTTTCCCAGGCTTGGTTCAAAATGTGCTTTGGATAAATAAAAGCCGAAGCCGACTGCTTTTTCCCAAAGTTTGCATGGCTTTTTTTTAAATTTTTTATTTTCCTTTCCGAAAGAAAAATGAAATCCCAGCATCCCTGGTTGGGCTCATTGCTGAATTAATGCAACCAGGGAGGTTGTGGCCAAGCCTTCGCAGCGTTCCTGCAAAAGAAATGCCTGAAATAGCGCAGAAAAAGAAGATTAAATACAGTCTTCTCTGTTTTGCACTCAAAGGGGACAAAAAAAAAAAAAAATCAACGAAGAAAAGAAATAATTTTTAAGAAAGTTTTTTAAATCAAGTTACGTTTATCTCAGGCGTTGGGATTATCATTAATTCTTCCCCCACCTCCCTTGCACTGGAGATGTTTTATACAGGGAATTAAAAAAATCCTATAACCCCACCACCTAATGTTTAATTTCAAGGCTTTTTAGAAAGAGCGGGAGCGAGGAGGGGAGACGCATCCAGGACGGAAACACAAGCTCGGGTTACTCCCCCTCTCCTCGCCCCCCTTCTCGGCTGGATCAAACCGTCTCGGGGGTGTCAGACGGGGAATTGAGCCTGACCCGAGACGATCCGGCTTTTCTCCTTCCTAACCTGTCAGATTCCTGCAACCTGTTTGGAGTGGATCCACCCTGGGGCTTTTTTTTTCCCCAGCCTATTTCTTGTGGTTATTTGCAACTGCCATCCACGAAGCGGTGCCCCCAGCACCCCCTCAGCTTGCGAGGGGGTTTGCTAAATCTTGAGGATGTTTGCGTGTTTTGCCTTGGCTTCTCTGCATTTTGTGATCCAGAACGAGAGAAAAAAATATTTATATACAAATACATAACTATATAAGTTTATCTATTAAAATACAGATAAATAAATATAATTTATATTAATTTATAGTATAAATGCATATAAAATAACACACATATAAAATATATATGTATATAAAAGTATATATGTATATAAAATACCTCCACCTCGCCCCAGAGGTGGATTTGCAAAGCCAAACCTCGCTGTCTCCAACCCCTTGGCTTTATTACCGCGTTTTATCCTTTTTTTTAAAAAAATCTTTTTCCCTCCCCAACCCTGGGCTAAAGTTGAGAGGCAGAAGAGGAAAGGGATAAAAACCTCTTGGTCCCACTGCTCTCACCCATCACCCCACGGGGGATAACGCGGGGATGTGGCTGATTGTCGGGGGTCTCCCAAATCCCGCAACCCCTTTTCTCCCCTCCTCCTCCTCCACACCGCGTTTTGAGGCAAATAAGGGCTTTTTGGGGTTTTTTTTTCCTCTTGTTTTTACAGCCACTCCGGAATGTCCCAGCTCTCGGCAATTCCCTCCCGTTAATTATTGTTATTATTTCCAGGCTGACCCGGTGCAATCGGTGCTTCTTGACTCAGCGATTCGGAGACAGACAAATAAAATCTCTGCCTCGATTTAGGGCCCCTGTCTGGTCGGAAGTCCAAGTTCAATTCCAAGTTAAAACAGGAGGTCGCCTGAAGCACTGACAAAAGGAAAAGGGGCCATTTGGTCCGGCTGGTGTCAACAAAGTGGTTTCTGGGGAGCGTAATTATTCCTTCTCATCATTTTTGCCTTCATATTCTCAGGGAGAGAAAGAGGGAGCGGAGCTGGGGATGCTCAGGTGCTGTAGAGTCCTTTGCACTTGGATGAGGCTTTATTTTTTTCCCCTTTAAACGTAATTTTATTTCTTTATTTGCGGTTTCCCTTCCGCCCCCCTCCTTGTTTTTGGTTTTTTTTTTTTTTTTTGGCCGTGGGATTGCAACGATCCGGGCTAATTTTCTTCCCCATCTCCTGGTACCAAATTAACTCAAGATGCGTTTGGAAGGACGGAGACCAACACCAGGCCAATGTAAGAAACCTTCTTTCTTTGCCAAATACCATTCAGAATCAGATACATGAGAGCTGTGTGTTCAGGGCTGTTTCTACCCCTCTCCCTCCCAAACTATTTACTCCTTGGTCCACTTCATGTCCAAATATTTCATTCCTCAGAGCTGTTTGGAAGGATTGAGAGGGGAGAGTGGGAGCCCTTTGCCAAGTTTATTCACATTTTCGAAAGCAAAACACTGAAGAGTTTCATTTCCAGAGGTGGAATCTGAACTCGAATGAACTGGGTTTGCCAAGTCGGTTTTGGTGTGGGTTAAACAGAGGGATATAAATGATGAACAGGCGTGAGCGATGCCCACACGTTCACACTGAGCGGTAAAAGAGCGAAGCAAGCTCCAATTCCAAGCAACATCATGATGGGAGAGGTATAAGTCTCTTTGGAAAACCTGGGATTTATTAGGCATCAGCTAAGGAAAATATGTAGGCAATAAGCAAAGAAGCAAGAAAACATTAAAAAAAGAGGCTGATAATTCTCTTCGAAAAACATTTTTGGTTTTGGTAAATGGAGAGATGCCAGCCTGTTCAAAAAAATTATTCCTTGGGCTGAATTTTAAGGAAGAAGAAATGCTTAGGGAAAGAAAGTGATACATGACTCCACCTTGGCAGAGAGAGGCTCAAATCGCTGTGTTTCCCCCCAAAACAGTGTGGGATGGGCCGTTTCGCTGCTTTTCTTGCAGGATCTTTATCTGCCTGGATAGGAATAACTTGGTTTTTTTTTCAGCCAGGAATGGGATTGTGCCTCCATCTCAGGTATGGCTATTTATCCTCCAGGGCAATTAATAACACTGATTTCATTTTAATCCATCCTAATTGCCAAAAACCTGAGGAAGTCCTTATTTCCCGAGGTTAAACACCGAATACGGATTTGGGGCTCCAAGATGGGCTAAAAAAGCCCTGGCAGGACGCAAGCTCAAGTGCATCTGAAGTATTAGCAAAGCTTTGTCACCAGTAAGAGATATTTTCATTCCGCGTTTGGTTAAGAATTTTACTCCATTATTGGGCAAAAATGGTGATTTTCCTCCCTTTCCTCCAAGTATTTCTCAGGCTCTGGCCAGGCATGAGTGACCCACACAGCTTCTGTGAGCTTTTCCCCTCCTCAAACACGTGGAGAAAAACCACGAAGAGGGTTGGGTTGGGGTTTTTTCCCCTCTTTGAGGATAAATCGTTGCAAGGTGAATAAAAAATCGACTTTTGTGTTGTTAGGCTGGAACTTTTTGGGATGAAACGGCAAGTGCAGAGAGCAGAGTCTTCCTCGGGGGCTGCAGGGAAGGCAGGAGCAGGAAAGGGGTGGTGGAGGTGGGGCTGGGGCGAGTTTGTGTCTGCTGAGCTTTGAAAAATCAAGTTAAATAGGGGGGTGCCCAAAATGTTGCTCCTGGGAACCTGTGACTGGTGCAGGAAAAGGAGGTTTATTATAAAAAAAGGCTTCTGTAGAAATGTTGGTTTTTTCCTCCACCCTGTGTGTTGGGATGAGGACTCATCCTGCTCTGCAGAGGCTGGAGGGGTAAATAGAGTGAGAAAATGTTTGCTTTCTTCTTTTTTTATATTGATTTTTGGGGTTGTAAGAGATTTGGCGTTCCGGTGTAAGCGCAGTTTGCCTGAATCAGGCAAATTTCGGCAAGGGTGGTGTTGGGGAGCCCCCCCAACAGGGACAGGGATCCGCACAGAGACTCAGGCAGGGACAGGGACTCACGCAGGGACAAGGACCCATGCAGGGACAGGGACCCACTTGGGCACAGGGACCCCTGTAGACACGCTGGCTGGCTCAGGTGAGGGTCCCCCCCCCTTGGCCCCCCATGGGGGATGCTGCCCCTCACCCCCTCTGGACCCAGTGCTCCTGGGGGGGCCCTTTCCCCGCACCCGCCTTCACGAAGCCGCAGCGCTCTGTGGAGGCAGGGAGGAGAGGAGAACAGTAGTTTCTCCAAAAATTAGCTGAAAATCGCTAGAAAAATCAAACCTCAATTATTTAGAGTGCGTGGCTGCATTGGGAAAACTGGGAGCCAAGCAAAATCTGTAGGATGCATCCCTCCATCCCTGCATCCCTCCCTCCATCCCTCCACGTATCTGTCTATTCCTACACCGATTGTACTCCAGATCTCTATTTAAGACACTCCCTCACAATCTTTTTCTCCAGCACCTCTTTCTTGCTGTGTTCACTTCTGTCCCTATGTGTCTGTCCCCAAAATAAACCGGTTTCCAGTTCTGCCTGCGAGGGATGCTGAAGCCCTCGGAGATANCCCCCCCCTTGGCCCCCCATGGGGGATGCTGCCCCTCACCCCCTCTGGACCCAGTGCTCCTGGGGGGGCCCTTTCCCCGCACCCGCCTTCACGAAGCCGCAGCGCTCTGTGGAGGCAGGGAGGAGAGGAGAACAGTAGTTTCTCCAAAAATTAGCTGAAAATCGCTAGAAAAATCAAACCTCAATTATTTAGAGTGCGTGGCTGCATTGGGAAAACTGGGAGCCAAGCAAAATCTGTAGGATGCATCCCTCCATCCCTGCATCCCTCCCTCCATCCCTCCACGTATCTGTCTATTCCTACACCGATTGTACTCCAGATCTCTATTTAAGACACTCCCTCACAATCTTTTTCTCCAGCACCTCTTTCTTGCTGTGTTCACTTCTGTCCCTATGTGTCTGTCCCCAAAATAAACCGGTTTCCAGTTCTGCCTGCGAGGGATGCTGAAGCCCTCGGAGATACACTACGTTTTGTTTACTCTCCAATTAATTCCTCGTTACTCTTTTTTTTTTTTTTTTTTTTTACTAAAAATAAAAGCCAAAACAAACAAAAAGAACTCCAAAAGAGTCATTTATCAAATCTTTCTGCAAAATCTTTGCAGGCATAAAATAGAATCATGGAATGATTTAGGTTGGAAGGGACCTTAAAGATCATCCAGGTAAATCCCCCTGTCATGGGCAGGGAGGGACACCTGTATTCCAGATCTTGCTTTGTATTTCGTTTTCCCACAGCTCTCTTTGGAAGTCAAACAGCAAGTTGAGTCTTTCCAATGATGATTGTTATGTCCTTTATTCATTAATTGTCCATATTCATCAATTATGTCCTTTAATTAAGGTCTGGTGACTCACACAGGGACATTTGGTCTCCTCAAAGCTTTTGGGGGTTCTTGCTTGCAGACCAAGTGGAGAAGGCAAAGCATTTACCACCCGCTGTCGTGGAGTTAATTCTGGAGCTGAATCTATCCAAGAGATTCACCAGGTGGGGAATTAGGGAAGGAGGAACGAGGAGTTTAATGGAAATGTGAGCACGAGCGCAGGGAGCGGGAGGTGGGAACGGCGAGCAGCTCTTGGGATCGTGTTGGCGCTGGGAAAGAAAGTGGTTGGGTGGCTTCGGCAGAGATTTCCCCATCTTACACCGACCTTACGTAAGATCATTTCATTGTATGCAAATGCACCCTGTGAATTGGAGAACTCTGGGAGGTAAAAAAAAACCCCTAGAGGTGCCGTTAGGGACCACTGTCCTTCGGTTTCGTCTCTCCGATTCATCTTCTGGAAGCAGCACCTGAGGATCTGAGAGCAAAACGATGGAGCTTTGAAAAAAATAAATAACAGCTTTTACCTGTGCGGATCACCAGCTTCACTAAAAGGGAGACAGAGAGCCCGTGTTTGCGTGTTCGCATTAGAAATAGGCGTAAGTTTTGTGGAAGAAAGCGATTTTCCTGGCTCTCATCCCCGCGATTGCTTAGGCATCTTCCCTAAGTCAATTCCCGAAGCTCATTCCTCCCTCTCTTTCCTTTTACCCCTTGAGAACTGGTGAAAAAACACGGAGAAAAGGATTTTTTTCCAAGGAAAAACCCCAAAGAACAACGGTCAAACCCCATTTCTCTTGGTATTTTGCAAAGCTCTTGCAAAGCCAGCTCCTTTCCCCATTTGCAAACAAAGCCCCAATGGAGTTCCTTCTGCTTTCGTGGTTTATTCTTTTTTTAAATTGTTTTATTTCCACGAAATTGGCCCTTTTTTTAGACCCGGGTTTATTCCCCATCGAGCTCCTCTTGCAGCAGCCCTCTTGCTGCCGGTTCCCGGCCTCTACCAGTGCTTCTCGGCTCCGAATATTTACCGGTGAAATTCCTTTTTTTTCCTCCCTCCAAATCCCACCTAAATATTTCTCCTTATTTTTCCAGCTGTGATTTGAGGTTCTTGCAAACCCCTGGATTTGCTTCTTCTTGCGAAGAGGTTTTGCTCCCGCAATGCTGCTCCAGGCACCTGGGGAAAACGCTTGGATTTGGGGAGGGCTGGAGGGTTTTCAATGACAAAAAGCGGAGTGTTTTGAGAGCTGGGCATTCGAATCGTTAATATTAATAATAATAGAGCCTAAATAACATTAAAGCCCCTGTTTGATGCCATCAGTACAGATTTAGGAGGATAAATACACGAATTTAGTTTTTGCCCGGATTAATTTTTACAGACAGATACGATTAAGGGAAGAAAACACGGAGTAAAGTGTTTTATTTCGACGAATTTAGCCCTGGTAGGAGCTTCCCACGGGCTGGAGCGGTCCCAAATCAAACAGTGATATAAAAAAGGTGGTTTTAATTTCTGCCTCGCCTTTGCTGGCCCACGGACACCCCATGGTGGCCACCAGCTCCGGCGTTTTTGCACCCAATCCTTCACCCCACGGCAAAGGCGAGGGGAGAGAGAAAGAGAATTTATGGGCACTGAGTAGATAAAAATCGACAAAGGTGCCATTTCTCCCCTGGAAAAAGAAAGAAGAATAAAGAACATGGACAAAGTCTCGTGTTTTCCGCCCCAGAGCCCCGGGGAGGAGTGCAGAATGTTTTTAGCTCAAGCTAAGGATGCTTCTGACTCCTCCACCCCTGAGACGGGCAGAGGCTCTGGAGAGTTTATTTACTCCTCAAATACTCCTTGACATGCAAACACCCCTCCCAAAAGACCCCAATCCTGCATTTCCCACTCATTTAGTGATGAACGACCCTGATTCCGTGGCAGGGATAATGTTCCTGAAGGAGAAGTTAAGCAATTTAAAGACGATTTGTTCCTCCTTCCTCGCTAATCTATGAACAGCCAGAGATTTAAGGATAAAATGTTCCATGCCTACACAGATGTATGTATATATTTATGGCTACGCCTGTGGTTACGTATATATATGCATATTTGCATGCAGATATGAATAAATAGTTGGGGGAATTTAATTAAGCTGATTTAATTGGCGGCTCAGGATTAGCCGGAGCAATGTTGTGACTTTCAGGGGTGCTTGGGTTTTTAGGCAAATTTAGGAATTCTAAGACGGGCAGAGGGCACTGAAGGTGAAAAACCCGATGATCTTGCAAATCTTGGCGTGTGTTGTGGCCTCTTTGGAGAAGAAATGAAAGAAGGGAGAGAGGAAGAAAGAGGGAGTGAATGAAGAGAAGAGAAGAGAAGAGAAGAGAAGAGAAGAGAAGACAGACATGCACTCTCCATCCTCCCCTTGGCCTTGTGGTATTTGGGGTGTGGGTTCATCACAGCTGATCCAGGACTGCTAGGATGCAGCACCTTCCCAGCCCTCCTTTTTCTTGTCCCCTTGATCATCTCCTTGTGCCATCCTTAAGTGGCATCTTCTGCCTGTGTCATCTTGGTTGATGCATTTTCTTTGGAACGCCAGAGTGGAGAGATCACCCCAAAAAAGCTACTCCAGCTCATCCAGCTGCATCTACCTGTGTGTTTCCCATGCAAAACGCATTTCCTCTCTCCCTCTCTGTCTGCCCTCCCCTGGCTGAAATCCCAGCTGACACCAGGAGAGGAAAGGTGTCACCTCCAAGGACAGCAGACCAAGGGGACATTGTGGGATGGGGCAATGACCAAGACGCACACCTCCAACTGCCTCCTGGTGCAGGAACCACGTGGAGGCAACTTCCACTCCCATCCCAGGTGCTGCCTGAATCCACATCTTGGGTTTTTGTAGCAGTCACCCCATAGGAACGTGTGTGGCTGTGTCCGTACTCTTATCCATCCATCCACCCATCCATCCATCCATCCATCCATCCATCCATCCATCCATCCATCCATCCATCCATCCATCCATCCATCCATCCATCCATCCATCCATCCATCCATCCATCTATCGCCCTATGGATGCTCACACACCTCTGCAGCTCATCCACATGCAAACATACGCCCACACTTAGGCATGCATGTAAATTTACACATGCAAACAGGTGTGTGCACAACCACACGTGATCCCTATGGATGCGTGACGGGACAGCCACCCAGATGTGTCTGCAATGGGACAAATGGGTCAAACTGGGCAAAGGAGAAAGCAGCATTTCTTCCAGGAGGCTTTGTTTTGGTGCATCGCTGGGAATGATCCTGCCCTTTACTGGGACTCAGCACCACCCAGCCCATTTCCTCATGGGGGGGAGGGGGTGTCCAGTTGGCTTGTGGCCTCTCCCTGCCTTGGAGTTTGAGGGGAGCTGCAAGCTGGGAGGTGTCGGGGGGGAACCCAGGGATTTGGGGGAGTCGGCAGGAGGCTGGGAAGGCAAAGCGGATCCTCCTGGCTCTAATTCAATGTGATGAAGGTGTTAATTGAGTTAATGGTGTGCTAATGGACTTGGGGTCCGGGGAGGGGGAAGCCGTGCTCTTGGGTATCTGGCGTGGATTTTGCACTTTAATTAATGGAAAAGCTGCTCTGGGCGATGCTTTTAACCCGACGCTGAGACCCAGCCGCTCCGAAATTCCCGAAGAAACACCGACACCGACTGGCAGAGAATGATTACCCTGGGCCGGGGGACTTGAGCTCCCCTCCTCTCGCCCTTCCACACCAAAAAACAAACAAACAAACAAAAGATAAAAAATGTATATAATTACGTGTTTGGGTTTAAACCCGGCAAAATCCACCTCCCACCCTCCCAGGGGTGACGGGGGAGGCACCGGGATGCACCTTCCCTGCTTCTTTTTATCCTTGTTTTCTCCGCTTTGCTGGAGTTTGCCTTGGCGACATTTTTTTTTTTTCCAGCAAAGGCCTATTTTTTTCCCATGTTTTCAGGGGTTTTGGGGTCCCCTCACACCCCATTTTACCGCATCTTCACTCACAGCATCCCCCAAAGCCGAGGAGCCCGGTGGCACCACTGCATTCCCTCCCCACCACTCACCCCTTTGTCAAGGTTTCCCTTCCAGTTTTTAAACTAAGATGTTAATTTGGCAGTTCTTTTCTTACTTTTCTTTCCTTCTTTTGCCTTTCCTTCCTTTATTTAATTTTCCTTCCACCTAAATCGGTTGTTTCCTGAGTTGCAGGACAAAAAGTGGAATATCGTGGAGAACGGATGCTCCGAAAAAAAAAATACCCGCCCCGAACCCATCGTTTGACGCCACTTTGAGTGCGGGAATTGCACTAAAACCGGTGAAAATGAGCAAAAAATGAGAAACCATCACCTTCCGATGTCCAGTCGTGCCGTGACCTGGAGGATTTGTTGGCTTGGTGCTCTGTGCGGGGCGTTTCTGCAGGCTTTATGTTAAAAAAACCCCGCATAAATCAATTAAAACTCGGAGATAATAGTAAAAAAGCGATCAGGCCCTTAAACGTTCGAGTTTTGTCAGATTTCTCCTTTTTCCCTTCCAAAAAAACCCCGCTTTTTAAACTTGTGGATAAGTTACTAATAAAAAACAATCCCCGAAATTGAAAAAGCCCCGAAAATAAAAACCTCTGGTTTAAAAAGAGCAAAAAGAGGTTCTTGAAAAAATCCTTGGGGATTATAGTTGTGTTTTTCTATAAGGACACGAAATGCACCAACTCTTAAATAAAAACAATTGTGTATTTTCTAGGCTGTATTTATTTGTATTCTTCAGTCTGGAATTTCAATTTAGGATCCAACCTTGGCAATCTCTGCTCCTGAGTAAACACACCCCTTCCCACCCGGTCCAATTTTTTTCCCCCTAGTATAATAATTAAATACCTATTAATTTCAGAAAGCAAAACATTGATAGAAAAAAAATTCGATCATTATCAGTCGCAAAACCGCAGCGCAGGGCTTTGAACTGGTAATAATTTATTTAAGGGAGGAAATCGTTTCTTCGGGCTTTCTTTTCTCTTCCTTTTAAGTGCTCAGGTTTTTCTTTTCACCTCCTCGGACGAGAGAGTGCTTGAAAAATCCATTGATGGGGTTTTTTTTCGAGGGAGGTGGGGGGAATTATAGATCTACTTGGGGCTTTCCTGGGAAGGTGGTGGTGGTGGGGGAATGAAGATGATAGCAATCAAAAGCCAGGAAAGCAGCCCTGCACGGGTGGTTCGGTGCCAGCTCGCTCCCGTGGGAATAGGGAGAGATTTCCATGATGATTTGTGCATGTCTTAACTCGGAGCCTTCCCAGTGACCTATGACTCATGCGATGAGCTCTTCCAGGCTCAGCCAGCCGAGGAAAGGAGGAGGGGGGAAGCTCTGCTCCCCCCAGCACCTGCAGCATTTCCCGCTACCGAGCATCTTGATTTTGTTGTTGATGTATTTTGTTTGTTTTCCTGAAAAAAAAAAAAAAAAAGTCGCATTTTAGGGGCTGGGAAGGTAAAAAAGCCGCACGTCGTCTTCTTCCCCGCTTTGGCGGAGCTGCACGTAGAGGTGCCTCTCCCAGGTAGGCACTGTCCCCCAAGTGGTGTTCATACAGCCCCAATTCCCCCTTTCCCCCAAAGAAAACCTGTGCTTTGCTCTTTGTTCATCCCACCTCCAGTAGCTTAAAATAAAATAAATAAAAAAATAAAATAAAATAAAATAAAATAAAAAAATGTGTAAGAAAACAATAAAATAATAAACCCACGATCTCCCTCCTTCCATTCTTTTTCTCTCTCTCCTTGCTGTCGTATTTTGTGCAACGTCAAAATCTGGTGACATCCTGGCTCCCTCAGGTGGGACTCTGCCCTGGTAGGGTTGGTGCCTGGTTGGCCTCAGCTGGTAGGAAGCCCAGTTGAGTTTGTCACCTGTGTGACACACAGTTGCCTCTGTAACCCCTTTTGGGTTGTTGAGATGATGCCTGGGTGCCTTTCATCTTCAGATCAAGGCACTGGTGGTTGCAGTGTCCCTTGGAGATCGGTGCCTCCTACTCACTGCCCATTTCTTTGTGCTCCCGTTGTGTTTCTAGCCTTTCTTCTCCTGATGTCCTCACCACACTATCCAGACGCATTATCTGCACCTGCGTGGAGCTCTCCCAGAGGAAAATGAGAAAATACCCCTCCTGGCTATGTGAGACCCCAGTTGGTGTTGCAGCCTCCAGCTCCAGAGACCATTGGCACATGCCCCAAATGCAGGGCGCGACTGATCTTGAGGACGTTTCTTCATTTATGCTTCAAGCTATGAGGGAAGGACCCAGAGGAGGACAACATACAGGATGGGGGACCAAATGGGTTCAACACCAAATATATCCATTGTAAGAAGGACTTCAAAGGTGTTGGGGAATTTTCTTCTCTTTGGGAAACCCCCGTTTTCCTTCTTGACGTGCAGGTGTGCTGGAAGCAGGAGATGGGAAGGAGGCATGGGGAGGAGAAGCACAGGGGTTAAAGCTCTGTTTCCCACAGCAGGACACGTGGGGCAAGAAATACTGCTTCTTCTGGAAGACCTGGTCCTCTCTGCAGCTTCATGGGTGGCCATTTCTGGAGACCTGTTGTTCCCAGGATCACCAGAAAGAAGGTCATGGAGAAGAGAGGACAAGAAGGGAGGAAGGACCGGAGGGCTGATTTTGCAGCTCCAATGATGCTGAAGCCCTTGTGAAGATGCCCTACAAGGAAATCAGGGTGCAAGAACCAGTATTGAGGTGATACTCAACATGGAAACTACTGCATGCATTTGTTCCCAATGAGCTGGGTCATTGCACGCAGGGATTTCATCCCAGTTGCAATTTTTGGCATAAATATTAATTTTTATTCAAAATATTGAATGCAAAATTGATGGGCTTTTTAAATCTTGGATAATCTTTATAGATTGAAGAGTCTCCAAAGAAAATTGCCAATGGAAATGAAAAGAGAAGACAGGTCCACTCAGGGCTGCCTGTCCATCCACGCACCCACCAACCCAATCATCCACCCACCCACCCATCACAATGTGCGCCATGTGTGAACGTGGACCTTGTACGCTCTTGATGTTCTTCACCGATTCCAACGTGTGCACGGTCAGTGAAAGGAGGCAACAACGTCCTGGCTCAGCCATGTCCTCCTCAATGTCTGGCTCTCTCAAAGTCCTGGCACTCCGTATCTAGTCTCTGGAATATTTTCCCAGGTTGTACATTATGTTTCCAGGTTTATTTTGACTTCCTTGCCTCTGAACTGAGTAGCTGGGCACTGCACACGCAGAGGAGAAGGGCTGAAGACATCTGAGCCCAGCTAGGACCTCCTGGACATGCTTGACCCTCTTGGTTTCCCCCTGCCTCCAAGGCATCATGTAAGGATTTCATTTGCTTTCCAGAAGGTTTTCTTTGTTGGTTTTCCTTTACATTGTCCGTCAGCCTTTATGGACTTTTAACTCTTTTTACAAGAAGACTTTTCCTCTTGTTTTCATTATATATTTTGCTTTTCCTCTAGCTAGAGGGGGTGGTTCAATAAATAATGGTAATGAGGCTCCTGTAATTGTTTTTGGATGTGCCTGCAGATGAAATCTTGGATAAATTATTTCTTGGTGGGAAGATTCCACTTGACTTTTTGTTATTGTTCTTTTTCCCTTTTCTTCTTGCCCAGCTGCCAAAAACCCCTGATTCCTAAACAACAACCAGAGCTCACGGGCTTCTGAGGGCTTTTTAAAAAACAACTTCACAATTGACCACGTTATAGGGTTGTTGCTTTTTTTTTTTTTCCTTTCCCCATGTGCTTCCCCATGCAAGGAGAGATTTATTCTGCTTTAAATGCCTCCCTCTCGCAACAGCCCTTTATGAAAAATCGCTGCCCTTACGAGATGTCCAGGCTCTTTCTTTGCCTCCTAAATTTGTCAGGCGTAAATTCAACAAAATAAAACATGTCAACAGGAAGAGAAATGACTCACATTTCTATGAAATAGTCCTCTTGGTAGGAAATCGGTACTTTTACTGGGTTTAAACAAAGTTCCCTCTTGACCTGGACTGGGGTTATCCTTAAAAATTGATGTCTAGAGACAATTCTATATAATTAACAAAATATTGCAGTCAAGAAGATCAGTTCTGGCAAAAAAATTAAAGGCTGAGAGGATTGTTGGGCAAGTGGGGTGCCAAGGTTGGAAGCAGCAGGGAGAGGAAAAGTGTAAACTCATGAGGTTCAACAAGGCTAAATGCAAGGGCCTGCACCTGGGTCAGGGCAACCCTCAGAATCGATACAGGCAAGGAGTGAAGAGACTGAGAGCAGCCCCGAGGAGAAGGATCTGGGGATGTTGGTGGGGTTCAACATGAGCTGTCAAAGTGTGCTCACAGCCCAGAAAGCCAACAGTGTCCTGGGCTGCATCCAAACCATGGGAGCAGCAGGGAGAGGGAGGGGCTTCTGCCTCTCTGCTCCGCTCTGGAGAGACTCCACCTGGAGCCCTGGGTCCATTGTGGAGTCCCGAGCACAGGAAGGATCTGGAGCTGTTGGAGCAAGGCCAGAGGAGGCCACGGAGATGATCCAAGGGCTGGAGCCCAACTGCTGTGAGGCCAGGCTGGGAGAGTTGGGGTTGTTCAGCCTGGAGAGGAGAAGGCTCTGGGGGGACCTTAGAGCAGCTCCCAGTGCTGAAAGGGGCTCCAGAAAAGCTGGGGAGGGGCTTTGGATCAGGGAGTGCAGGGAGAGAATGAGGGGAACGGTTTTGAGCTGAAAGAGACTGAGATAAGATTTAGGGAGAAAATTTGCTGTGAGGGTGGGGAGGCCCTGGCCCAGGGTGCCCAGAGCAGCGGTGGCTGCCCCATCCCTGGAGGTGCCCAAGGCCAGGTTGGATGGGGCTTGGAGCCCCCTGATCTTGTTGAAGATGTCCCTGCCCATGGCAGAGGGGTTGGACTGGATGGGCTTTGTGACCCCTTCCAACCCAAATCATTCTATGATTCTATCTATGAATTTATGAAAGAGGGATGGAGGGATGGTTGAATGGATAAAAATGCCCTGGGAGCTGTTGGAAAGTTCCGGCCGGATGTGAACACAGTGGGGAACAGGATTGGCTGTTGTTATGTGAACTGATTAGCAACAACTTAAAAAAACCCTCCCTCGTGCACGCCCACGACTAAATATACCTCTGGTTGGCCAAGCAGAAGAAACCTTCCCACTCTGCCGTGTCTGGCATGGTTAAAAATCTGTTTTCCAGTCAAACAACAGATTTTTCCCATGACTTGTTGCCTCTGGAAATATTCCTCTCCGAGACCTTTCTCCCCTCCCCCAAATCTGAGGTTTTTTCCCCTTCTCTTGGACATTTTTGTCTTATTTATTTCCATTGCTGGAGAAAAACTTTCCGAGTCAGGAGGGAGAAAAATGGCAGCAAATGGCCAAGGGATTTCAAACCCAGGGATGCCATTTCCAAAGGCTTGGAAAATCACCAGGGTAACGGTTTCAGAAGTGCCTGCTCATCTCAGGAGCTTCAAAAGTGCCCAAATGAAGAAGGAATTAACTCTTTGGCCCCTAAATTTCTTGGAAGTAAGACAGACAATGTCACGTCCCTTGCCCCCAATCCCATTGTATTTCTGGGCATGAAATTTGGGCAGGATCCTTTGAAAGGTGCTCCCTGGAGAGACTGGAGGCAGGTGGGAAATGGGAGAGATGAGGCTAGGGGCAAAGTTCTCCATCCCATTTCCCACTCAATTGACTTTTCTTGCTGAGTTTCAGAGCTGATAAAAAGCCTTCCTAGATAAGTCCCAACTCGTCTTAGGGGCTTCAATTGACAAGAGCAGTGATGAGAGCAGCTACAGAGATAAAAGGTGAATTCCCTCCATAATCCCCCAACTTAAAGTGGTTTATTCTTCAACGCACATGTGAATCCTTCAGGTTGGTGCTAGAGCCAAAAGGATTTCTCCTGGATTTATTGAGCCAAGAGCCAGCCCTTGTGCACACAGAGACACACAAAAATGCTTGGTTTCCCCCTTGCACACCCAAACCCAAAGGTGATCTCCCTTGCACGCATGCACAGGACATTTTGGACCTTTGGAGACTATTTTGACTTCTGGATGTGTTCATTTCCATACATGGAATGCTCAGCGTGTCGCATGTGAAGAGTGAAGGAAGCCCAACCCGAGCGCTGGCGTCTTTGCCGACTCGTCCAATGTTCACGCCCAGGATGGTGCTGGGCTGCTGAGCCAAACGAGGGGAGCTTTCATCAGAGCATCTTGCTCAGGCCAGGGCGAGGTGAGCCCTGGCGTGGCTGAAAGCTCCAACTGCCAAGAAAAAGTCTTCCTTGGGCCAAATGTGTTGGTGGTGTAAGGCAAGCCTGGCTCCTTTGAAGTGTTTGGAGCAGAGCCAACTTACGCCCAGTTGGGTTTGGCCCATGGTTCATGTTTAGCAACAGTATTTTCAAAAACAAACATTGGGGAGGGAACTCACGGGTATTTTCCCCCCCAGGGCATTCAATTTGGTAGCATTATAGGAAGTACTCCTCTATGCCCTTTCCCTTTCCTTTCCTTTCCTTTCCTTTCCTTTCCTTTCCTTTCCTTTCCTTTCCTTTCCTTTCCTTTCCTTTCCNCTCTTCTCTTCTCTTCTCTTCTCTTCTCTTCTCTTCTCTTCTCTTCTCTTCTCTTCTCTTCTCTTCTCTTCTCTTCTCTTCTCTTCTCTTCTCTTCTCTTCTCTTCTCTTCTCTTCTCTTCTCTTCTCTTCTCTTCTCTTCTCTTCTCTTCTCTTCTCTTCTCTTCTCTTCTCTTCTCTTCTCTTCTCTTCTCTTCTCTTCTCTTCTCTTCTCTTCTCTTCTCTTCTCTTCTCTTCTCTTCTCTTCTCTTCTCTTCTCTTCTCTTCTCTTCTCTTCTCTTCTCTTCTCTTCTCTTCTCTTCTCTTCTCTTCTCTTCTCTTCTCTTCTCTTCTCTTCTCTTCTCTTCTCTTCTCTTCTCTTCTCTTCTCTTCTCTTCTCTTCTCTTCTCTTCTCTTCTCTTCTCTTTTTTCCTCTTTCCTCTCACACCTTCAAGCCTGTGAAATGATCCTCCAGGTCCAGTTCCTCATTCCTCCAGGATCTCAACACTCAGTTCCTCAAGGCTTCCCCTGGCTCCAGCCCATCTCAGTGGGAATTAAGTGCCCAGACCCTGGAAGTCTCAGCAGTTGGACCATACCAGGATGTCAATCCCTACTTGCTTGGAATTTGATGGGATTAATGACCACTGGGTTGGAAGATCTCATCCAAACCTAGTGTTTGGTTATAGAGCATAAGTTTTAAGCCCCAAAATCTCCAGGGTAGGCACGGCTCCCTGAATTGTAGTGCTCGGCTCCGGGGAGTCAACATTTCCTCAGTGTTTGCAACCCTGTGATTCACGGTGACCGATGGCTGCTCATACCCACGCACAGCAAATCCACCTTGAAACAACCTCTGCCAGGCTGAGCCAGCCTCGCCTTTCTGTTTGCAAAGAGATTTTCTTTTAAAGTCTCCGTCTGCTGAGCTAAAAATAAGACAGATGGATTGGGAGGAAGGAAAAGATGTGGTGAAAGCCCACGGTGGCTTTGGGTTTCAGCTGTGCAGACACCAAGGCATTGGTACACTTGCTGTTTTTAGGGATATTTATCCAAATCGCCACCACCCAGGACAGCTTTACTGTCCAAAGATGTGCTGGGACCTGAGCAAAATCCACCGTCACCAATGAAGCTGTCCCATCCAAGGACTCATGCTTTGAACCTGGGATTTTGGAGCTTGGCTATCAAAGCGTGGCACAGTGTGCTTCCTCCCAGCAAGATGCCCATTAGTTGGCGTCATCACGATGGATTAGGGTGACTACAGTCGGCTGAGGGGACGACAAAGAGAACTCACCCCTTTATCCACCCAGAGCTGCCTGGCCAGTCACGCACAAACCAGTTCTGCAGTAGCTGATGGCACCAGCCCAGCCGAGCAGAAGATGTCTGGGATTTGGGGCACTCTTGGTTTCATGATTTCTGAAGCCGTGGAAGAGACTTGGGCTGTAGCACACTCAGCTCAGGGCAAAGACTTGCTGAGGGCTTTGAAGCTGGATAGAACCAATCCCTCTGTAATGATCAGCTCCTCTTTGGTCCTGTGTCTTCACAAGGAGCCCCAGCTGCAACCGGGGGTCTCAGTGCTCTCCTACAAGGTTGGCCACTGCAGTGATTTATAGTCACTCAATATCTTCTTCCCTCTCCGGGACTCAGAGAAGGGGAGTAAAGGGACTTCTGGAAACTCAACACCTTTAGGGAGCCAAAGCCACTCCAATCTGCCCCTGTCATCGTGCCGATGAAGCACAGACCAGGGAGTTCTCTGTTTGTGTGCTGATGACACCACCCTTTAACTCCATGACTAAGCTCTGAGGATGAGCCGTACTCACTCGCACCTTGTTTCTTCCTGCTGAAGCCGAGCACCTTACTGCAGACACAGGTGAGATGGGGACCCTTCCAAAGTGCACTACCACATGTGTTGCATTTCCTAAATCCAGGAACCAGGAATGACCCACTGGCCTCTCTGTTTGCTCAGCTCGCTCCGTAAGAGAGTTCTCTGAAAAAAAACCCCTTTCCCTCAGCCCCTGCATCCATCTCTTCCCACATCTGGACTGAGCTGCATTTGCCAGGGAGAAGGTGGAAGGATGGTTTGTCCATGGGATGTTTTGCTCTTCTAGCTTTGCCCTATGAGTTGCAAACCCAAGGAGGAGAAATGGAGCATATTAGGAGGTGAGGACCATGTCTAGCGAGCTGGACATATTTCCTAGCATTCCTCCACCATCCAGGCTGATTCCTACGTTGTTACTTTAGACCATTCTCACCTTGCAACATCTTTTCTCAAGCGACCAGATTCAGTTATACCTAGCAAGACTTTGGCTTTCTGAACTGAAAGCAGCCACATCTTCTGTAGAGCTTTGAGTTCTCAGGTCCATCTGCTCTATCCATTTCTGGAAAGGGCTGGGAGTCCTTAACCATTTCCTCCCACCTTATCTGCCGTGTGCTCATTCCTGGCTCTGCCATCAGCTCACTGGTGACCTCGGCCACGTCATTCCCCCTCCCTATGCTCCAGTTTCTTATTCCATAAACTGGAGATAATGACTGTGATTTCCCTGGCAAAACACTCAGACATTTCCAGCGGAAAAGCTTTCTAACAACTGGTGTGCTCAGAGGATGGTTTTATCACTACCTCACAGTTAGATTCGGGGTTGCTGGGAATTACATGGCTCTCAAGCATTTACCGAGCTGTTTTAACCTCATAAAAGCAACCCAAATCCATGAACGAAGAGAGGACTCCTCACCTTGAGGCCTCCTTCCAACCAGAGCCAAGTGGTTGTTAACCTGAAGTTACGGTCAATGAGGTGGGATGGGACCAAGTCACCCGCTTGGTTATCTTGGCTGAAGCAGAAAGCCTTTCTGGTGGAGAATTGTCTGAGTTGGTCTTCCAGCACTTGAGATTCAATGTTCCTCGGAGCAACAGATTTTAACGCTCCCTTTTTGTAACAGCCGGAGCCGTATTTCATCCCTCATCCCCAGAGATCCTGCATTAGAAAAATTTATAAGCTTGGAGGATGGTACTTAGGGATGAGATAATGGAGGCCAGGGGTGCCTCTTCTGGGAAACGCTTTGGTGGTCTGATACAAGCTGGAAAATATACCTATTTTCTCCACTTATATCCATCCATCAAATAAAAGACATCGGCTCTCCTGGTGGGTTTGACAGTTCCTATCGACCTGGGCAAACGAATGGGAAGACCAAGGTGGACACGAGTGGGCAGCCTTAGGCATCCTGCAGAAATTACATCTGAAATAGAAATCATGACCGCTCAACTGAATGTTTTGGAGTCCATGGCACTGGTTGTGGGCAGGTTAAATATGGGCTGAATTGCAGAAATAGTTGCCCAGATGGCCTCCACCCAACTCTGCCGACTCCAGGAGGGATTACCAGGTCAGGAGACGCACAACATGAATGCGGCGTTGCAGCTTCCCCAGGCTGGGCTGGTTCAACCAGGGCAGCTCAGCATGGAACCAAGCTGAGCTGTGACGTGCACCAGCACGGGGGCATGGTGTGAGGGGCGAGGGAAGCGCAAAGCCCGTGGTGTCACCTTGCCCGAGTGATGCTGCAAAGTTTTGGGCAGCAATCGTGTTGGGCGTTGGCATTTCTGTCCAAACCCCTTGGCCCTGCTGAAGTTATTTGTATTTTGGAGGGCTCTCAGCAGTCATAGCTGTCTCGGGCATGGCCTTTGGGCAGAACCTGGAGCAAGGGTGAGACCTTGAGGGAGCAACATGCCTTCAAACCTCTGTCAACATGATAGGACTGGGTAGGCTTTGCCTTCTTAGCCTGAATTCACCCCATAATGCTTCACAGTGACCTTATGGAGCCAAGAAACCAGCCCTCATCCTTCTTGGACAGACCAGGGACAGGGTGTAGGACTAGTCATGGCCGAGCCTGATCCCCCGTAAGACCCATCAGAACTTGCAGTTCTCCTATTAATTGCACCAAGCCTCAAACTCATCCTGCAAAGCTACCGATGCTTTTGGTCCAACCACGGGGTTCTGGGGTGAGCCCAACACTGAGCTGTGCCTTCTTTCTACTTTGGCAGATGCTTTGGCTCTTCCATTCCAGTCAGCTCTGGCCAAGAGTCCCTGCCCCTTACCTAATCCCGGTGTAAATCCGCATCTCCTGGCTGGGGAAGCTAAAAGCGTTGAGGGCTCACCACCCAAGATTGAAATTACCAGCCAGTCTTGGAGGCTCACTCGGTCCTCACGTAGCAGCTGCTGTAGTCGTGCAGAAATGCTCATAACACCATGAAAAGGAAGTTCGAAGGAGAAACCAACAATTATTGTTCAGCAAAATAACTCAATCCAGGAAAAGCTGGGAACGAGCGCGTTCACTTTCCCCTGTCATCCCTCCCCCGGACTTATTTATTTTAAAATAAATTACTGGCCTTCCTGTAAAACACTTTACTGGCAGCTTTTAAAAATGGCTTCTCCCTCCAGCTCCTAATGCCACGTTATCCAGCAAAAAGAGGTGTTTTGCAGACGGCAGCCATCAACCGCATTGATTTGTGTGGACTCGAAGATGAATGATAATGCCGGGCCATGGGACGGATGGTGATTTATGAGCCAGCGGGGGAACTACCGGCTTGCTCCTCACAGACCAGGCTCCAGCACTGCTCGGGCACCAGCATCACATCACCGTCCCGCTACTGGTCCCACTGGGAGAGGATTACTGCAGAAGGGAGGATGGAGGGGGTCTCCTGCTTGTATTTGTGGCTTTGAGATGCCCAATGGGGTCATGGCACACCGTGGCTTCCCGCACCGTCTTTGGGAATGGTTGCACTGAAGGTAAGTTGGTGTTGGATGAGAACTTCCCAGGATGTGATACCTGTGGGATCTGGGTGCTATTCAAGCCAGCAGCTGCTCACGAGTCCTGGAGGAAACCTGGTTGCCAGTGGTTCATAGCTTGCCCTTTTGAGCAGAGTCCCACTAACTCTAAAGCATGACCTGAAAAATGGATTTTCCATTTGCTGGTGGGATCAGGGCTCCAGGTGAAGTTTCTGCTGGGCTTTGAACAGCATTAATGTGTCTCTCTGGCAGGGAGGCTCCAAAGGTTAGGCTGGGGTACAGCTCACCCAGACCTCCCTGAGATAGAAATACCGTCTCTCGCCTTCACCCGGTTACATCAATACTGTAGGAATTTAATTACCTTTGAGACCTTTAGCTCACAACTGATATTAATATGGCCAACAGGTCTAAAAGACATAGAGAGGGGGAAATTTATACCCCAGCTCACATGGACACACACAGAGCACAAGCGATAATTTCTTTAGGAAAGCAGCCGAGACTCATCGGTGGGTTCAGCAGAGATTTTTGTAGGCAGATCCAGGCAAAACAGGGATGCACAGTTGGAGAAGAACCTCCACATTTAGAAATGATAGCTCAGCACCACCTAAATTTCAGTTAAGACTCAAATCCAGCTAGATTGCACTCTGTCCTCAGCGCCGGGCTCTTGCGCAAGACCCCAAGGAATACAATGACGTGGCAGGATTTTCCTTATTAAAAAAAATTCACCCTGCTCTGCAGGATTGCAGCGGGCTGGAAAATTCTGCTGGGCATGTGCAACTCTGGGTCGCACTGGATGCAAATTACCTTGATTACAGGTTGGGTAATTATAGTCGCAGCGCTGGCGGTTGGAGGGCTGCGGGGGGAAGCCCCTTTCTTTTGTTTTTTTTTTTTGGAGGCTGCCTGTGAATTCATCTTAAAACTTTCAACAGAGAAGGGGTGTGCGTGCATCGGGGAGGGGGGGGGGGGGGGGCGACGACGACTCCGCTGCTCTGCTCTGCTAAAAGCATAAATCACTTTTAGGGAATCGTAAATCAATCTCTTCCCGAGCCCTCCAGTCGGTGAATGCAATGAGGCGATGGCGCAGCTCACGCTTCACAGCCTGCATGCGACTCTGGCAAGAAAAACACTCTCCGAAATATAAAGAAGTCTTGAGAGTGTAAAAGCCCTTCATTCAGAGTGGGCAGACGCAGGAGGGTGGTAAAAGGGGCCCTGGAAATGATAGGTATTTAGATAGGGGAGGATTAAGGGGGGGTCATTAAGGGGATTAGTGTTGGAGCACCTTTCCCACTTGGATTTTGGGGAAATGAGGTCTGAGCGTGGCTTCATCCTATTTTAGTCCCTTTGGGATGTGAAGACCTTCATACATTTATCCCCTCTCCTCTCAACCTCTGCCCACCCCAAGCACCCACGGCAATCCAGCCCCCTGCTCAACTTGGTCCCGGGGAGCCAAGAGTCGACACCTTTGGTTTTACGAGGAGGTTTTGTGCCAATGCCGAGCGATGGGGCTGCTTGGGGTGTTTGTGCCCCAGCTAGAGAGCATTAACCGTGCAACGCTTGAGCTGCGCGCATTGGGGTTTGCCAGTGGGAGCCTCTGATTTCTCTCTGATGAGCATTTCGAACAAGTGTATTAAACGCTCAGCGTCCCACTGAGCCCTTTGCGCTCAGCATGGGTAATATATGTATTAACATGGCAGCGAGACGCAGCATTATTCTTATTAAAAGTAATTTACGCAGCCCCATCACTTGACATTTATGTTTCGAAGCCGGTATAAATCTGGTGTGCCCAAGCAGGGGGTTTCTGCATGGATGGGCCATCGTGAACGGGATGTTCCTGCCACCAAAAGCTTTGGTTTGAGGCCAGGGAGATGAGGGGCATCTGCAGGAGGCTTTTATTAGGGGGAAAAAGGGAATATTTAGGGAAGGAGGACTAAGGAAGCATGCCGGCTCCTTCTCCTGTTTTGACTCAGCTGTTAATTTGACAGTGAATGACGATGGGGTGGTTGTAAATCTGCTGCCTGCGGATGCAATCGGCTGAAGCCGTCTGCAGCGAGCCGTGGGTGGGAAGCGCGACGGCGAGGTCCCCGGGGCTCGGCGCCTCCAGGTGATGCTTGGCCCCTCAGGGTCTGTCTGCAGGGTGCCCCTATGCCAGAGCAAATGTCCCAGTGTGAGCAGGGGGGACGAAGTGACTGGCTGTGGCGCGTCCCTGTGTCCCTGGTCTGCTGCGCGCCAGCCGCTCCATGAGCTCATCGCTCGGGGGATCTCTGACTCAGTAAATGACCCGTTGGAAGAAATGAGGGGGAAAAATACTGATGGAGAGCAAAAGAGCTGGGGACCTGGCTGTCTAATTTGACATCATCGGGTGCTCTTTCCACCCAGCCTCTGCCCTGTGCCGCGCTGCGTTATGTCCCAGTGCCCACATGTGAATTAGTCCTATTGACACCCTGTGCCTCCCCATCTCCCAACCATCACATCGCGTGCTGGGAGAGGTCTCAGGAAGCTTTGGAGTGAAACACAGCTGGCAAATGGGCTTTGAGTTGGGTTATTTGCAGATGAGAGAATCCAAGGAGTCCCCAGAAGGATCCCAGTGAGTCCTGCCTCAATCCCATGGCACAATCCTTTTCCTGTGCTCCAAATGCCTCTTTGCACCCCGTTTCCCACTACGTGGGCTTTGTCAGCATCCAACATGCAGCACCCAGAGGGCACCTCAGCCGCCTTCTCCAAGCTGCCTATCTCAGGATGGGGCAAACCACCTGCTGGGAGCAGCTCTTTTTCCTGGGGGGCTCCAAAGGGTGCTAAAGGCAACTGGATCAGGCACAGGTGCCTGGGGTGTAACTGCCTGGGTTATACGGAGATCAGATGGACGAGCGCTGGAGTGTGGCACTGGCAAGGCTGCATCAGGTGACAGATGAGAGTGGGGTGACAGCTAGGACAGACACTGTGTCCATGAGCATCCTTGGCAGCTGGTGGGGGACTGGATCCAGCATCTGCATTTCATGGGAAAGAGCCAAAACGCAGACAGGTACTGCCAAAACCCTCTCCTAAAACGAAGGCAGCCAGCAGGTTCCAGAGCAATTGCCATCGTGAAAAGTATGGGGTGACCTACTTGCTGCGGAGTTTAACTCAGTGCTAAGAAGAAAATAAATGCCTTTAACTAAATATGCTCCGCTTTCAGTGGCCTATATACCAACCTGCCTCTTCAGCAGCAGCAAAGACTCCTCTGCCAAGAAAGGTTGCGGCCATGACCTGCTTCTCGCACGACCAATGCCTCCAGCCCATCACGGTGGCACGAGGAACTGGAAGAACCTACATGCCCGAAGATGATGCATAGACTCATAGAATCATAGAATGGCTTGGATTGGGAAGGACCATGAAGGTCATCCAGTCCAACCCCCCTGTGCTGAGCAGGGGCATCTTCAGCTGGATCAGCTTGCTCAGACCCCCATCCAACCTGACCTCAAAGAGTTAAACAAGTAACATTTTCCCCAGGTTTTCTTGGTTTCTTGCAGGCCCAAGGAAGAGGCTTTTGGGGGAATCACCTTGTCCCCATAACCTAAGGGTGGTTTGATCCCATGGTACAAACCTGGTGGGTCCAACCTCCTTTCCTCGGGAGAGGCACGGCAAATTGTTGGGAATGGCGGAATGGAGGATTGGAGCACTTGGCTCTGCAGAAATACCTTTAATTCCTTAATATCCCCTTTTTTAGGGTACAATTATAGATTGGCTGCACCTTGCTGCCGTAAATCAGCATCAAAGGCTCCCTCGTGTCAATAGGAGAACACATGTACTTACAAGACTATGGGTGTTTGATGCTAATAAAAAGAGATTAAACGAGAGGTCGTAATCACCCGTTGAGCCTTCCAGTGCCAACACAGCGCACGCAGCCCATCCAGCCTGGAGGAGTCCAGACCACCCCCCTGGGGACAACTTCCACCCCGGGGCCCTTCCCTGTAGGGTTCCAGAGGGGCTGCTCCAGCCCCTGGCTCCCCTCTGCTCGCCTCCTTTCCCCACCTCCCACACCCCACGCTGGATTTTGGGAACATTAATCACCCTCCCTAAACAGACAGTCCGGCTTTCCGTACCTGTAGCGATTATCCAAGCTTTTTAATGACACCTTAGTCCCAAGGTATCAATTAGACATGTTAGGATAAGAAATGCCTTGAGCTGATTCAGCCCATCACGACCACAAGGCAGGGACCTGTTCCAGGCTCTCCCCTGGCTGCGTTCAATCCTCTGGGCTTGGGATGGCTCCGAAATGCCCAGCAGGGGAACCAGACAAGGATTTTGCACCTTTTATTTAGCGCCTCGCGTGCTGCTAACCCTTTCGCTTGTGCAACAGCTCAGGCAGAGAGAGGCAAGAAGGGGTCTGGATCTCAATACGTTGGGGGACGGTGGGGTGCAGTGTGCAGGGATTACAGCGAAATTTAGGTTGGACCATGGTTTGGGATGGAATCTCAGGTCCTGAGTTCAAGTTCCTGGCTGAGGTAGGGTCAGATATGGGGTCACACAAGGTTTCTCGGGGTTTCCACAGCAATCCATCTATCCACCCATCCTTCTTCTTCAACATTCTCCTTCCATTTCCCATATTATTTTCCTCCAGCCTGGTGCATCACCCACCTGCAACAGCTTTTAATGCCCCAAATCCTCTCCCTCTGCCTGTACATGAATCTACATTATTTCCTCCTGGCTTTGCAAGTGTGATCCCTGCAGACACCGCGGCTCCTGATGGGGATGAGTTGATTTTCTTTTGCAAGCTAAGCAGGAGTTTTTTAAGCATTGTTTCAGACACGGGGAGGGGAAAAGGGCTCAGGGCAGACCCAAATCAGCACGTCACAGCACTTTGGGTTTGAGTTGCATCTGTGAGCAGCACCCAGGTGATTTCTGGGATGCAGAAGAAAAGCCCCACATTTGACAAAGGGAAAGGTCCCAAAGCAAAATCCAGTCTGGAGGGTTTGGGAGGAGCTGCTGAGCCACATGGATGAGGCTCTTCATTGACAGCTGCTTTTCCAAGGAGGAATTTTCAAACTAATCCATAAAAGGGACCAGACACCTGTGGGACTGACAGGTCAATGGGGTAGGAGCCCCCAGAGCAGCCCCGGATGGTAGAGCTGTGCTGCAGGAGGGAGTTCCCCAGCTATTGACCCCAAATCTCCCCTTCAAGTGGGTGTCTCAGGTCTCCTGGATCCTTCTGGGACTCTTTGCTCTCAGTGTCCCATGGAGATGCTGTGCCATCAGGTGTGATTCGTGGCACGCAGGAGCCTTCAGCAGCTGTAAGGGGGAGCTGACAGTCGCAAATTGAGATGTTGAATGTAGCAAGGGTGGATTTCAATAACCATTTTTCTGTCCCTTGGCTGGTGGTGGTCCAAAGCCCAAACGGCCCCTATGCTGGTCACATCACGGGCAGCCCACACAGCTGTGGGATGGGACACATGTGGCATGTGAAGTACATCCTGTTCCCAGCTGCTCCAAGGAGCATTCCAGGACAAAGCAGGTGTGCTTGAAGGTCTTGAGATGTCTCCCATCAATGTGGTTGCTCATGGAAGATGCAAAGCCCCGCTGTTCAGGTCTCTCTTCCTTTGTATCACCAAGCAGGAGACTTGGGAGATGTTTCTTCTTTCTCCTGACAAAGGGCAAAGTTCCCAGCCTTCCTCTTACTCCAGGAGGTCAAGTCAAGGATTTTCATTGAGGGAGACCAAAGCATGACAGAAAACCACCCTACCAGTGCAAGAGGCTCAAGGCTTGGTTGGGAGCTACACTCACAGCTGCCTGTCATGGACAATAACTCAGCGTAGTTACGGACTCAGGATTTTCACATTCCTCCCTGCACACAGGGAGCATTTCCACCCACAAACTGCAGCGCACGCACAGCTCAGCACCCTTCCTCCTGAGAAATGCCTCCAAGAGGAGAAGGGAACCTCAACGCTGTCGTCAACGTGTGGGCAAGCCAATGAGCACTTTGCGGTGACAGAGGGCCCGTCTTTGTGAGCTGGCCTGCCAAAAACACGTCTTCCAAAATGCTGGCAATGACATATTTTTGGGAGCTGGCTGCCTCCTACTTCTCTGGAGCTAGAAAGTCTCTAAAGCCAATGATCTGTCAAAGCCTAAGGGCTATAAACATGTGGTTTTGCCACCCAAGGTCTTTCTCCTTGGCTTTTGTCTTTGCCATTCTGGGACTGGGTGTTTCCTTTCTTCTTTTTTTTTTTTTTTTCTTTTTTTAATTTGAAGAGCATGTGGGAGAGGGCAGATGGAATTCACGCAGCCCATGGTTCGCTGAACCACTTGAGCCTGCAGCTACACCACTTTTGGGCCAAGAACAACGCAAGAGTTGGGAGGCTTTGCCATGAAGCCACAGGCTTGGGATGCAGGACACCCTGGCTCCTCTCCACCACGACAGTGGCCAACCTCAGTCCATAATTCACCCATTTCTGAGCCCCTGGGGGAAAGGGTTAGAGTTTATCAGCTGGACCTTTTCTACACTCTTAAATTTAAGCCAGTAGGGCATGGCCAACCTGTTTTATGCGACGCGTGCTGCACAGCACCAAGTTCAATCGAGTCTGGGTCATTCTCAAGAGGTTTTCAACTACAAGTGACTGCAACGCCCTTTTATTTATTTTTTTTTTCAGAGAGGAGAAGCACAAGAATTTTTCGTTATCAGACTTCCAAGACATTCCTTTGGTAACCCAGTTCTGGATTACCTCAGCTGACGAACTCCTCAGAGAGGACTTATCGTTAGCGTTTGGTAATACTAATCATAGAATCACGGAATGGGTTGGATTGGAAGCGACCTCAGAGCGCATCCAGTTCCAAATCCCTGCCATGGGCAGAGACACCTCCCACTGGGGGGTGGGAACTGGATGGGCTTTGAGGTCCCTTCCAACATAAAATGTTCTATGCTTTTGTGATTCTTCTCACGTCCCTCATAGACAGAAAGAATAATTGAATCTTCCTTTTTCAGCAAACTTTCACATGAAGCAGCTCTTGCTGCTCCTTCTGCTTCCTCTCCTCTGGAGCCCTTGCAAAGACCAAACAAGCAGGGTTGGGCATTTTTTTATCGCTTTTGATCATTCTCAGCATCTTTCCTGCTTTATCCTCCAGATCAGTCTTGAGCGAGGTGCTCCAAAGCAGATGCACAGGTAGGACCTGTTTACGGTAAAGGCTGAGGTATCAAAAACTCCCGTTATAATCAAAGATGAGGAAGAGACACCTGCAGAGGGTGAATCACTGGAGATCGGTACCCGAGATAGGGCGGGCGAATTGCCCTCTGCGTGCACATATTTCTCCCCACTGTCTATGGCAGGAGCCAGGTGGAACCTGCTGAAATTGAGACATCACAGGATTTCAGCTGGACATCAGGTGGCATAGGCAGAGGTGGCATAGGCAGAGGTGGCATTTCAGCTGCTGGAAGGCAGGGAGGGGGTCACTTTCCCCCCACCTCACACTTTGTCCCTCTCATTTATGCATTCCTGTGAACATGTGCAACCGCCTGGCATTGCCTGGACATGGTGCCAAGTAGCAAACAGGATTTGGCTCCCCTTTTTAATATTTAATATTATTATTCTTTTTTCCTTGTATTTCTTTCTCCTTTTTTTTCTTTTTTTTTTTTTTTTTCCTTTTTCCTCTTTTTCCACAGAGCTTTGGTTTGATTCCAGGACATTTTTTAAATAGCTTTCTGAGTTAGTAGGAGGTGGGGCAGGGAAGAGATCTGTTCTGGAGTTAAGCTAGGATATACAGGCTTAATTCCACCACTCCAAGGGGAGCTTGGTGATGCAAACCAGCGGCAAAGGCAACGAGCTGAGTGGTTGAATTCCCATCTTCTCTGGGGCACGCAGGAATGTCGGGGTGACTCAGAAAGCTGCTGTAGCTGCTGCTGGAAGAGGAGCTAGTCTGAGCCCGTCACTGCACGTGAGAGTGGGCAAGGGAAGGCAGGCAGCCTTAGGATCTACATGGTAGAGGCAGAGAAGAAAGCTGCAGCTTCTTTGAGACCTCACCTGGAGCCCTGCATTCTGTTCTGGAGTCCTCAGGAAGACATGGATCTGTTGGAGCGAATCCAGAGGAGGTCACAGAGATGATGTGAGAGCTGGAGCATTCATCAAGGTGGTGCACAGAGTAGGTGCTCACGTCACCATCTCTTCAAGCTCCAGTGCCACCAAGTGCCACTTCAGTCTCTGCATCTGCTGGCCTGGGAGCAAGCACAATGTTGCTTCTGAGCTGCGCTTTCCTCATTGCCCCAAGTCTCAAACAGCCCCTCAAAGCATCACAGCATGGCAAGGAGGAGGAAGAACCCAACCTATGGGCCAGAAGACCTAAGCTATGGGCACCTGAGAACAGTTTTCAAAGACAAAGTGAGGCTTGGGGCTGCGTTGATGGGAGCAGCAGTCCTGGGGTCCCAGTGGATGCGTTTGGTCAGCTCAGGTGCCACAGGTCTTGTTCCCCATGTGGAGGTTTCCTGCCATGAGGGCTCAGTGATGAGCTGGGCTGGGAGGAGGCTCTGGAGGAACCAAGAGATTCCTGTCAAATCTCTCCTTGTCCTCTTGGGTACGATTTTATCTTGTCTATCAACAGCCATGAAAGTCTTTTTACTCAGCAGAGAGACTGGTACCTCTAAAAAACCTCCTCCTATCCTGGTTCTCCCATCTTAGACGGGCAGATGGCCCTTACAAGGTGCCCATTTCTCTCCACAGGCTCCAAAAGAAGACTGGACAAATTCATGCCACAAAGCTAGGGTGAAACATCTCCTGGCCTCTATACCAGGGCCAACATGTTGCCCTCTTCTTCAAGCCCTTTTGGGGTGGATGTTGGGTTAGAAAGTGCCCCAGAGATGTAGAGGATGGGTTGGAGAAGGCCATCCTTGGCAGTAGCAAAGCCCAGTCTTGCTTGTTTTCCCCCTGCAGCTCTCGCCATGCGGAGACGTGAACCTGAAGAGGTCACGAGTAGAGAGGAGACGTCTTGGCGGTTCGGTTGGCGGAGGAGGCAGGGAGGAGGCAAGAAGGTGGGTTTGTTCTAGGCAAGGAGACAACCAGGCAAAAGAGTCATGAGATCTTGGCTATGGAGGGGCCCATTCCTTGGAGAGAAAATTACTGGCAAGTGGCTGAAACATTGAGTGTTTCTCCCCAGCCCTTCCCTCGCTGAGAGCAATATGAAGGCAATTATTAGAGCTGCTTTTGAAAACAAAAGGGGGAGGGAGAGGAGGGGAAAGGGGAAAGAGAAAAAAAAAAAAAAAAGGGAACAACCTGGAGAGCTGAAAGCTGCTGCCTGGATGTGGGTTTTCAACAAAACTGCTTGGCACATCTGTTTGCCTAACCCAGTGCATCACACAGGCTCCAAAAGCTATAATCAGGCAATTTCAGGGTGTGGAGCTGGGCACTAAATAAGTACTGAGATAAGTGCACGCATTGTTCACACGCCAAGAGTCAAAGAAGCGCAGACGGAGAGACCTGCGTTGGCCCAAGCGGTGAAATCACAAGAGCCTTGGGGGGCTCCGGGGATGGTGGGGACGGTCCTGGGACCAGGAGTCGTTTGTCTCGCCGGCGGGGAAAAAGGATGAGCATGGGGAAGAAAAGAAAAGTAAAGGAGGAGAAAAGCAAAGCAGCCTGGCTGCTGCTTCTCCGCGCCTCCCCACGCCAAAAAAACCCTCGGTGTAAGTGTCAATGGCGTCATCGCGGAAAGGTGGTGCTTGTCACAAATAAATCAGCCCTTGCCTTTTAGCTGTGATGATAATTATATGGTGTCTTAAGTATCTGTACAAACTGTCAGGGGAAATATATGGTGAGTAAAGAAACTTGGAGCTTGCTAGCAGGGAAGTGTTAAGGTGTCTCAGCTTAGCTGCTACAAAGGAACCTTGTCTGGATTTATTTGGGGGTGGGAATGATGAAAGGTTGGATTCGTGTCCTTTCTTGTCCGTCAGGAGACATTTAATGTGGTTGTATAAGCCTAATGGTTTTTTTAAAAGGAAAATTATAGAATCGGAGGTTTAGGAACAGAGTCCAGGGGGAGGGAGGGCAGAGGGCAGATCCTAGGCGCCTTCCGTGGTGGCGGAGAAGGTCCTCATGGCCAAGCCAGTGGGGTGGCAGCACCCCAAGTGTTGCTGCTCTGCAAATGCAAGCCCAGGAAGGGCAGATGGGGCCAGGAGCGATGTTAATTCAGGGTCAAACCCCACGAGGCAAATGCAGGAGTGAGCGGCCGTGCAGGACTTTCACCCGTAGGTGCAGATATCATCTCGGGTTTAGGAAATCCCCAGACCGTAGATGCTTGTAGGTGACTTCACCTGCCACCTGCCCATTGCTGGAGCCCAAAACTGTGAGCAGGCAGAAGCCTGAGTCAGAAAATACCACCACCAAGGATTGATCCTGGCACTGAGAGCAGCCCCGACCTCGCTGCATGGCCAGCTGGGGTCCTGCTGGGTGGTTGTGAAAGGACACGGCCCCATGACGGTGGCACTCCCGCGTTCCTCCAGGCTTTTCCAAGGGCAGCCACCACCGTGACCTCTGGGCACGTGGTAGCCAGGCTGTTGCACCCGTGGCCATCACAGTGCTAAGAGAAGTTGCAGAGACACAAAAAAGGCTGTTACACTGATTTTTCTCCGGCCAAACACAATCAATAACTCCACGCTCAAATCCAATTTGCCCCCAGGAAGCTCAATTTTGCCAAAAACGCTCTGTTCCTCACGCAATTCTTTTCATTTTCTTTGTCTTTTCCTCTCAGGGTTTTGGTGAGTCCAAGACTTAACCTGCACACAGGTTGGGTTTGGGCATAGATATTTCAGTTCTAGGTGTGGCTGCTTGCACAAACTATAATTACACCAACAAAACCCCATGGGGGACACGGTTCCAACGGCACTGAGGTGCCAAAGATGGGCCTGGAGATAGGAAGCCCTCAACAGTCCGTGTCTACCCCAGCACCTTCAGAAGAAGGCATCAGCGCCATCGTTCTGGCATTAAGGGCAGGAAAACTGAGGAACAGGGCCATGACTTGCTCAAGGCCAGTCACCATCAGACCTGGCCTCACCCCTCGCCACCGCGTCTCACATTCCTCCCTCTCCTCGGCAGCCCACGGCAGGGAGCTTCTTGCACGATATCCTACGTGAGGGCTCCTGGATTATTAATTGGAGCCAGGGCTCGGTGTTGGAAGGGATGCTGCAAGCTCGCACACGCTGGAGCTGGGTTAATCCCTGTCGGCGCGGTTGCGGCCGGGCAGCGCAGCTCCACGCTGCGGTGGGGTCCGAAATGCAGGGACTGGGGCATTGCAAAAGTTAGGAGAGCTGGGAACATGCTGGAATGTTTTCCCCTGTTGCCCTGATGTCATGGGTTTGTGGGGCAGTGGATGTTTTTTGAGGCAGTGGGGGCGTGGAGACCTGTGGTCTTCCCTGTCCCTGCCAACGTCCCTATCGCTGTCCTCGTCAGTGCCCTTGTCCCTCTCCATGTCCCTGCCCTCGTCCCCATCCCAGCAGCTCTGGAAGTCTCAGAGGAAGGGGTCACTCATCCAGGCAGGGGGAATTTTGCCAACTGGATGGCCCTCGGCACCTCCCCTTGTGGCGCTGCCCTGCGGGTCACATCCTGCTCCAGGGGCTGGATCCCACTCCAGCCCCTCCTTTCCCACAGGGCATCCCTGCAGCAGCAGCCAGGGGTCCCGGTGCTGCTTGGACCAGCCCCCCACTTCGGCCACGCCCACCCGCTCAGCCAATCTCCTTCTGCTATCAGTGCCCCTGACCAATCCAGTGCTGCCACCTGGCTCTGCTTCCAGCCAATCCCGTGCTGCCCCCTCCAGGGCTCTATAAAACCCCAGTGGTCGCTGTCCCCTAGGGTTCATTCAAACCCCATTTTGGGGAAAATCGGGGTGGTTTTGGTTGCTGAGGCCATGCCAACACCCCCAACCCTGCCCCTCCATGTGGGGCTAAGGGGGTCCCTGCACCCCACAAGACCTTCTCCTCCAATACCACCTGAGCTTGTTAGGGCCTGCTGTTAATTGCCTTTCAGGGCCAATGTGGGCACAGGGGCTCTCGTTAACCCTTGCCCAACGTCAGCGCTCTGCCAACGTGTCTTGCCAAGCTGCAATTAAAACAGAACTCATTTGCATGCTGAGCTCCAGGTAACGAGCTCTTCAGGAGCGAGCCAGCATCCCATTTTTCTGTTTTATATCTCCCCCCTCCTCCTCTTTCTCCTCGAGACTCCCCAGTTCCTTTGCTTGTTTATTTATTGGCCTTTTATTGCAACCGATATTTGCATGGAAACAGTTTCCTGCTGTTCCCTTCCCACTCCAAGCCATCATCCTCCGGATTGTGATATTATAGTTTCCATGGCAACGTGTTGAGATGCCACAGAGGACCGCACTGCCTTCAGGTGGGGAGTCGGGCAGATGGAGCTGGTGAGAAACAAAGAGGGGAAGGAAGAAAACACCCTCTTTGCTGCAGCCGTTGCGGTCCAGAGCTGTGCCACAAAGCTGGGGTGCAATAGTGGGAGATGCTGGGTTTGGGGGGTTGTTGAGCTGCAGGAGGATAAACCCTGGGGCTGGAGATGTCCCAGGCTGCTTAGCTCTGTTTAATAAAAGGGCCTGGGGGTGACGGGGAGGGAGTGGTTGATGGGCAAAAGGGATGAGGAGGTTTTCTCCCCACATCCCAGAGCACTCCGTTTCCCCCAGGGATGCCCAAGACTCAGATGGGTTCCTGCATGTTCAGGACAAACCCTTGGTGTCTCCGTTTGAGGTCACCACTTCTCCACAAGCAGCTCTCTTGACCCATTCCCCCAACTCCATAGACCTTGTTCTCCTCCTGATCCAACCGCTTTCTCACCGAGGCCGCTGGCTGGTGTTGTGCCTTTCCCTCCTCAGCTGCAGGCGGGAATGTCTGGAAATCGTTAATCCCAAGAATGCTGCCGGGTTTCTGGTGCGATGGGAAGGGGACGGGGTCGGTCTATAAAACCTGAGCAGCCTGAGAGCAGGCGGTTTGAGAGCTCGCTCCTCCTCGTCTTGGCCTCTTTGGCAAAGGTCGGGCTCTCGGCTTTCCTGAATCCATCCTGACGGCTGCTCTACCTCCAGATGTTGGGCATCCTGGTGGGGCTCCTTGGTTGGGTGCACACCCAACCGCAGCCCCACCTTCCAACAGAGACAGGGCCCTTTGCATGACCCCATTGGGGCCCAATTCTCTCTCTGATGTGAAAGAGGAAGACATGAGGCATCTTCACAGAGGTGTGTTTGCTTGGCTTCCCTTGACCCCTAGAAATGACCCTCTTTTGGATCCAAGCCCCTTGATGAGCTGATCTCAAGGGGATGCTGTGAAGTTCCCTTTTTGCCTGGCATCAGGAAAATTGCCCCTGTAAAGGGCAGGATGTGTTGCATTAGGTAGAAACCCCCAAAAGTGCTCGTTTCTCACAAGTTTTGTGCCCTTGGGCAGCTGGGGAGACCAGAGGATGCCCTGGCATTCCACCTCCCTGAATGGTGGTGCCACACGCCCAACCTCCCTTAGACCCCAGCAAGTCTGGCTGATGCAGAGGTGGCACCTCCAGGAGAAAGGACATCATGGGCCACCTCCAGTCATTGAAAGATTTAGCAAAGGTGAAATCCAAACCACATCCAAGCAACCTCTTCCTTCCAGACCTTTCCAAAATGGATGCTGAAGCCTTTGGAGAGCTGCCAGCACCTCCCCTGCACCATCAGCCCGTGTGCTGCCTGTCTCTCCCTTCATTTTTGGATCACTTTTTGAGCAAAGCCTCATCTTTCCCTTTCCCAGGACCAGCCCTTGGTACCTCTGTGCCGCCTTTTGTTGTATTTTCAATTTTATTTCTTTCCCAGTCTATAAAATGCCAGTAATAGGTGCTGCAAATCAAGGGTGTCTGGATGCTAAACACGCTGCCACTCGCCGATGGGCAATTTGTGACCCCGGCACAGGAATGTTGATTTTTTTTTTTTTTTCCTTCGCTTGCACGTAAAAAAAAAAAAAAAAAAAAAAAGAGCTTGGAAAAAAATCATTTCTCTGCAAAACTAAACCCTGACTTCCTGCAACAAAGGAGGGAGCTATTACTGCAAAGAAAAAAAACCCACCCTGCTGACTGCAACCAGGACACATCTTCGCAGTATATTACTGCTTATTGGAATATTCCCTGCATCTACTTTACCATATGTTTGTCCTCCCTCGTTTTAGGTTGTGCTGCTTTGCTAAATTACATGTTTAAAGCCAACCAAAGCAGGAAAGAGGAGAGGGGGAGACTGGAAACACACCGAGAGGGCTTTCCCTTTGGCCAAACCAGCTCGAAAAACACAGCACGGCGCTCTTCTTGCGTCCAAACTTGACCCGAATTTCCTTGTCGGTTCGATTTGGAAGGGGGAAAAAAACCCCCACCAACCCAAGCGCGATGGACGCGTCTTCCATTTTTGCTTCCCCTTGGAAGTCACAGTGGAACAATCGGCTGCTCTGTTCGTGCTCCTCTCTATTCATACGGTAATTAGAACGCTCGGAATGACAGGCCGTTTAATGACGGCTGTAATATGTACCTGCGTCTCGCACAACAGCTGGTGCGCTGGAGAAAATGCAGCCATGTTTCTTTGAGATGGGCTAATAGGAAAATCTTGAGCTAACAAGGAAATAAATCTCCCCAAGGCTAAACTTCGCAGAAAATGGTTTCGTGTGCAGAGAAAGGAATTTTAAACAAGTCGGGCCAAATTCAGCCTGGCTGGAGCTGAAGCGGCGCTGCTTGCGGGTGCCTTCAGCCCGCGGTTGGTGTAACGGCGCTCAGTACCTGCGCCTCGGCGGGGTTTTTTTTGCGGTTTATGCTGGTATAAATCAGAGCTGACATGTCCTGAGCCGCTGCGTTTACACCGGGCTGTAAAAGCTGTGGCTGGGCAGATGCGAAAGGACACGGTGGTCGGGGCTGGGGGCTGCTCCCTGGGGTCACCGTGGACCCTTCTTGGCAGCTTTGGGGAGGGCAAGGCTGGGGTGAGGGTCGTGCGTCGGGGGATGCAATGAACCCCTCCAATATCACAGGGCATGAGGAGCACTAGGAGGGATCACACGGTGTTTGGGGTTGGGGGCTACTCCCGGGGCCGTTGTGGACCATTCGCTGCCCGTTCATGGCAGGAGCCATCAAGGATGGCGAGGCTGCAACGAGAACCCCACCCCAGGAGGATGCAATGAGTCTCCCTCCCCAGCTATCGCGGGAGATGAAGAACATTAGGAGGGACCAAGCCCCTTGGCTGGAGGTGCTGAGGCCATGTGCGATGTCCAAGCCTAGGCTTCCATTTTTCAGACTCCCAGAGGCACAAGGATGGATGGGGCTGAAGATTGAGACCTTTGTGTGGCCCCAGGAGATGCAGTATATAGTTTGGAGAAAGGGAATACAGTGCTTTAGCCAGGTCAGCCCTCTCCATCTGTGTAGGATGGACACATCCATGGATCTCTGTGGCAGATCATGGGGTTCACCCTCCCCCTTGGAGACCACATCTGGTTCCAAAATGGAATGTGGCTTCCTCAGGGTGTTTTCCAATGAGAATTCACCTCTCTAGGGTCTCCTTTCCCCTTCATATCTCTCCAGCTTCTGCGGCAAGTCTTCTGCTTTGCCATGCTAGATCCACCAGCCTTGGTTACCCTCTTTGTGTCTCCTTGGGTGATGGCAGCTAGGAAGAATGGAAAGATGAAGCTGAGATCTCCTCACATCCAGCAATTGCCCTGAAGTCCCTCTCGTCTGATTCAACCTTGAGACCGGGACTGTTCACATCATCCGCAAGGACCTCCCTTTGCACAGTGTCCCATCCAAGGGGAACCGCCCCAAATTTCACTCATCAGCCAGACATTCAGGTGTCCAACGAGAGCAAGCTGAGGTTCCACCTCCTCCATAAGATGGTCCACAGTCAGGAAAGGGAACAGGATGGGACCAGGACCGTGCCATGAATTACAGCCATGGGGCTGTCGAGCCTCAGCCCAGCAAGGACCTGCCGGTGCGGCAATGATTTGCAGCTCGGCCCAGCCCAGCTCGCTGCGTGCCTTCTCCAAATGGATCCGTCTGAACCGGCTCAAGTTCTCCCCAGCACTAATTGATTTCTGCTTGCAGCCGGCTCCCTTTCAGCCCCCCGCTAGCCCCCAGCACTCAAGAACCCGGAGATAAAGCCTCAGGGTCTCAGTTTCCTGGAATCAACCTCCAACCATCTGATCCAGTGTCTTAAGTTGTGTGGATTTCTCTTACCCCCCCCCCCCTTCCCCTTTCTCAGGCATCCCTAGGGAAGTTCCCACAACCATTCCTCATTTCTTCCAGCCATCTGCTCCGACCCACGGCGAGAAAAGTCTCCCTTCCTCCCAAACTCCCCCTAAAAACCGCGTTAATCCAAGCCGGTTGGGTCGCACATGGCTTTTTGCAAGGGACGTGGGAAACGACTCCTCGGCAGGAGAGGACCTCAAAGGAAACCTGGAGCAAGCGGAGAGCTTTCGGGGAGCGGCAGCTCAGGAAGAGGGCGAGCTCGGTAGCATCTGCGGTGCCGTGAAACGGGGCAATCTCGGGGGCCCAACCCCAACCATTGTCAGCCCATAAAAAGGAATCCTGCAAACAACTTCTCGGTGTCCTTCCAAGGGAGCTGCCGCACCGCTTCGTCCCTCCTCGGGCTGTAATTTAAGGGCTCGGAGGGGGTGTGCGTCCCTTCCTGGAACTGCTGGCGCTCCGCATGCTGTGAATAATATTCCGCTTTTTCCATCTGTGACTAGATTTACGACCCGGCAGCTCCGTTCAGATCTAGGTCTGATTTCGACGGTCGATGCTGGAATGTGATATTTTCCTAAATGTCCCTGTAGTGCCATGAAATCCAGTTATAAAGAAAACAAGGACATGTTTTAACAATAAAACCAATGTGCATGATCTAATTAAATGGCATAATAAAATTAGGAAATAAATGCACAAAGCATGAAAACCTGTTCCTTGAAAAGTGAATCAAATTGGCTACTAAAATGAGCGTTTATTCCTCGTGAAGGAAGCTGGAAGATCCTGTCTTCCTTCTCCGGGAAGGGATCTCTGAGCCGTTTCCAGGTTTTGGGAAGGTTTAGCTGTTGAGGGTTGTTTTTCTCCAAGAGCTGGACAGAACCGGAGGCAGCCAGGAGGGGGAAAGGGAAAGAAATATTTGCCTAGTGGATGCATTTAACCTGCTGGAAAACCCATCCCGTGCACAAGGTTAATAAATACAGCACAAAGGAACCCAAAATGCCAACGCTGGGGGAGGAAGGGATTTGCTGCTGGGCTTAACTCCAGCAAGACCCAGAAACACGGCTGGGAGACAATAACCACCCTACGAAGATGCTGTTGGCAAAAAAAGAGGCAAATTTGGTTGCCCAATTCTTAAGCTCCTCTGAAGGGCAAATAATACTAAACTCTTCTTGTCCATAAACTTCCACTCCAACACGGGGTTTGTGGGCTGGAGCAGGGGGAATTGAGGCGAGGGTATTTAAGCCAGGAGCCCAGGGGGTGTTCCCAGCCCGTGGTTGTGAGTGACGCTGACTCTGTGCGTGTGAAGCGGAGGAGGAGGAGGAGGAGGTGAGTTTGACTCACCCGCTTAGAGCCTCGGATCCCGCCGTGTTGGCAAGGGAAGAGGGAGCAAGGCCAAAGCTGGTTTTGCAAAGCCAGCACGAGGCAAAGAGAAGAGCCTGGCAGCCCTGGGATGTTCGGGATGCGCTGGAGCCTCCTGGGGTGGAATTTCCACCTTTTTTTTTTTCATTTTATCAGTTTTTCAAAACTTCAGAGATCGAGCCTGGAGTTTGCGAACCTCAACATTTCGAAGTGGAGAACTCCAACATTTGCAACTAGCCCTGTTCTTGCACGTGGTCCAAGTCAGGCTGGTGCCAACAACCAGGAGGTTCTGGGGGGGCTGAGACCCACCTGGAGGTGCCCAAATTTTCCCTCCCACTCTCCTAACGATGCCTCGCAACGCCAGTAGAAAATTCTCTTTTCCTTTTCTGCTTGGCACTGCGATCCATCCTTCATCGAGCCCATCCATCAATTAGCTTGGCACGCTCTCCTTCGCAACTGTCTGTGTCATCTCGCGTACCCCCATGGTGTTAAATAATTAAAGCGTAGCACGTTGTAAAAGAGAAAAAAAAATAGGGATCAGTCTTACAGCTGCGGAATAAAATCATTTGGCACCGATGCCGAGATCAGATATCGTTCTGGCAGGCGATGATGCCAAAGCTGGGCGCGGGTTGGGGCTGGTGGCCCAGCAGATCTTTGGGATTTCGGATGACCTCGGTGCTGGATTTGGTCACCAAAGGAGAAGGAAAAGCTCTCCGGCTCTGCCACGGTGGAAGGGGTTTTTTTTTCAGGGGATGGAAAAACCTATTCAGAAATAATTATTGCCAAACATCAGGCGATACTGTGAACTCGTAACTCAGCGTGGGAACGCGGAGCGGTTGGGTTATTGCTTTAATCAGCATTGCAGGGTGTCGATATGGACGCGGGGTCTTATTTATTGTGTAGGTGAGAGCACGTTTCGGCTCCGTGCTGGATCCTGCAGACCTCCCGGCAGGGACACAGCTCCACGTGTCTTTGCGGTGAGGCATCCCTGCGCCTGTGGGGGATGCATGGCCGCATCCAAACATGGCATGGCTGGATCAGGGGCCACAAGATGGGTAAAAACCCCAAGGATTTGGGATTTTGTTTTTTACTTGGCCGTTTTAGAGGCGGAAGAAACTTTCTGATTTATTCTTGGCCCCCATTTTTCACGCTTAAGGGCATGACACACATTATCATTCACCACCTTCGTTTACATGTAGCAAACATAGGTCAATTTATTTCTAAATCCCCTTTTTTATGGCTCTATTGAACTATTTGCCACATTATTTATACGTTAATGCGATGAATCCCTCTGGATATCACACTGTCTAATAAATAACGCGACAAATCATTAAGCAGGGTGATAAAATCAAGCCATTTAAAAATACATCAACCTGTGTTGCTTTCGTGTAAAATAAGCTCCAGGGGCCCATCAGCGCGAGAGAGGAGGCGAGAGGCGCACACGCACACGTGCACGCACACAAAAAAAGGCAAAACACCTGCTTTTGCTGAATACCCTGGAAAATTAGGATCTGGTTAGGTGGGGGTTGGTGTATTTTTTACGCAGGCGGTGAGGCTGGAAGGAAAATGAGGATGATGTGGCGTTGTGCTGGGGGATGGATGGGCAGTTGTGGGTGTGGAATTGAAGGCAGCTGGGTGAAACTCCCCCCATGGCAGGGGGGTTGGAACTGTGTGATCTTTAACGTCTCTTCCAACCCAAACCGTTCTACAACTCTACAAAACTCACTCTTGAAACGTCATGAGACCCAAATCCTGCAGTCGGCAGGACGGCGCATGTGGGCACAGCCCGGCTCAGCTGTCGGCATCCTCCCGAAACGGTCATGTAGGTAGCATAGGCAAAGCCAACTTGCTGCAACACGCCGTGGCTCCTGGCTTTGGGTGAGGAAAGGTGCTGGGTGGGAGAGCAGCCCTGCAGCCCTGGCACCATGCCTGGGGTTTTCTGGAGGTGCCATGGCCATGGGATGCCAAATCCCGGGCGGCCAAGCACCACGTGCAACAATGAACGGTGACGAGAGGTGGCATCTCACTCGCCATCTACTCACTCAAGCAATCACAGGGTAGATTAGATAGCAGATACTTTCACAATCACATCCTTGATAGCACCCGAACTCCTTCCAAGGATGAGGGAGGTGACCAAGGCCAGCGGGAAGGCAGTGTTGGAGGGATGACAGCTCTTCTCATCTTGCCTTCCTCACTCGCCTCTCATCCTGCCTTCATCACCTGCCTCTCAACATCCCTACAAACAGATTTGCAGCCATGGAGGCTCCATCCTCCCCATCGAACAGATCCGCCGGCTCCATGTGGATCCCACATGGGAGGTGCCTTTGCTTGGGCACCATCTCACCCAAGCCCACGGAGAAAACCCGCACAACTCGCCTTGCTCACTGCTCCAGAGCCATCGCTTGCCTCTGGCACTTACAAATGATGTAATCCACTTTATTTGTGTGACAACAAAACGGTTATTATAGTAATAAGTATAATTAGCACGAGACAATTACCATAATAATACACTTCCCTTGTTCCAGAGGTACTTTTCAAAAACAGGTTTATTTAAGATTTTGAAGAAATAAACAAGAATTGCCCATCGAGGTGCAGCAATAAAATATTTCGTTGTGCTGATGTGTGGGGAACAAAAATAAGCTTCTGCCAGAGGCAAGTGTGGACTTGGAGGTCATTGGGTTGATCTTTGCCCCAAGCTGGGCAAAACTTTATCCCAAAAATCTTCTCCGGGCAGGGAATGCAGCTGGGGAGAAATGAGAAATGAGTGGGATAACCTGGGAAGAGTGCTGCATAGACTTCTTCTGATGGGTGGAGCCCGTCACGCTGGAGGACACCCTTGGATGTGCCATGTGGAGGTGATGGACCTCCAAAAGACCCTGGCTTGGTGGCCACCATGGGAGGAAATTCCCCAAAAGGTTTTTCAGGGCTCAGTTCTGTTGATCTGAAGATGCTACAGGGAAGTGGAGCTTGAGAAGAAGCAACTGCAGCCAGGATTTACGGCGGGATAATTACATTGGTTGAAAACCTGCTTTTTTAAATTTTCAAAATACACCCTTTGCGTCCATGCGCAGAGCAGGGAAGCTTTTCCAGAGAGCTTGGGTCTGGAGGTGCTTCAGGGCTGGGAGTTGGGCATCACACAAAGGGTTTAGCTGCTCTGTGGGGTCTGTAGGCCAGAGTAGTTAAAAATAATCTGGGAGACACGTTGCTGCCATGGCACCCTCATCCCTGGCAGTGATGGGACACGTCTGGCTCCAGAAGGGATGAAAATTGCACCTTTGCTAGACATCATGCCCCTCCACTGGGAGATGGAGCAGTGTGGTTCCCGACTCACCTGGCACCACCCAACCCAAAAATCCTCCCTCACTTGGGCCCCCATCTCCCTGTGTCTCTCCCCAGTGTGGATTCTGTGATGGCTTGTGGGGCTGTGCACCTTTTCCTTTGGTCAGAGAGGTCATGTTCACGGTCATGGGTCAGCAAAGAGTCGTTTTCTCACCCAAAATGAATGGTGACAACGCATCCAGCTGGAGCTGTGGACACAGCAGAGCCAGTGCCAAGGGTGATGGTCAACAGACCTCTTGCTGATACCTCTCCTTGCCACCGCAAGGCCCCTTGACCAGCATCTTCCCAGCTGCTGTGCTCAAAACCCAGTTCAAAACCAGTTCCAGGCTCAGCCTCCTTCCTTGCTTCATCCCTCCTGCCTTTTCCCCTTGGATCACCCAACGTTGTGTTGGCAGGATGCCTCTTCCAGAGCATCAGTCTGTGTTTTGGGGCAGGATTCAGGGATCTGGGGTGAAGGCAGCTGCATCGGAGCCTCCTGGTGCTGACTCACTGCTGGCCCAATGGCTGAATCACCCTTTTCTTGGTCTCCTGGCCAAAAGGGATGGGCTTGCCACCTGGCCCAGCAGAAGAAGCCACTGCCACTTCACGATGGCCTTGGACCACCAGTCCACAGCTGTTTGCATTTTTGCATTCAACCACTTCCAGCTCACCCCAGGGATGGGATCTGCAGGACCTCACCTCTTGCTCATCTCCTCTCCTCAGACTCTCCAGGTCGAGCTCTGACCTGAAGACGTTTTCTTTTCCTGCCTTTGAAGCAGACGGCGTCTCCTGACCATGCAAAAAGCCCGGAGTGTAAACACAAGCCTGGCCTTGGTATTTTTAAAAGATTCTTTGAAAAATTCACTTTAGGACTATTATTCCCGCAGCCTTATTATTTTCAGATGCAAAGAGCGAGCCGTTTGGCAGCCGGCAGCCGGAGTTAATGCGATGCAAATGCGGTGAATCCACCGCAGCTGAACTCCTTACATCCCGGAGTAAGGCTGTGCCTTGATTTCTTTGACAATGGCTCTTTGGAAAGACACCAAAACATCTTCTGCAAAGGATTTTATTTTTTTTTTTTCTCTTCTCAAGTCTGGTTCAAGCAAAAGTTTATTAGTGGAAAGGGGGTAATGAAAATAACGTGAGCTGGCATCGTAAACACGCACACTCAGACCGAGGAGCTGAACGCAGTTTGGAACAAGCCGTGTAAGCACCATGGTATCGTATTCCTGCAATCCTCCCAGCCAGCCAAATGCCAATAATTAGCCATAAATAATACCTAGGCTCCTCACAGCAGGTTAATCCACTATAAACATGAACCGAGCTGGAGAAATAACCCGAGGATGGAAAACAGCCTGGTAGCCAAGTGAAAAGTTTTGAGCAGATGGAACCATTGCCAGATTTTGAGATGTTGGATATAAACAGCTTCTTGGCTCAGCCTGTGACTGCTTGGCCATCACTGCCTCCGTGGGGAATTCAGGGTGCTCCACGCTGCGGCAGGGACACCCGGTGGCTGTGGTCCTTCCTCGTGGGGTGCTTCCCAAATCCCAGTGGGATGCAAGTGGGGTTTGCTCACGTCTCTAGGGTGGGTGTTCTGGGGGCTCTGTTGGGAATGAACAGCCAAGATCCATCCAGATGGACCATATGGAGAGGCTGGGAGGATTTCACCTGCCACCAGTCATGATTTCAGCCTGGAATGAGTCTCAGGAGGCATCAAGGGGGTCGTTTGGCCTGCAGACCCCCAAATTATCCACTGGCAGTGAAGGAAAAAGTGGGATGGCCCCAAATACGTCTCTTCTTACGGCTTTGTGGGGAGCTCCTGGCATTGAAGGTGGTGAAGCTTGGCTGTGGGTCCTGCTCATGGATGGCTGGGAGGTGCCACCAAACTGCTGAGGTGGGAACACATCCTGACCCCCCGCCCGGGACCCTCATCTCCCACTGCCCAGGCGGGCCAGGACTGAATCACTCGGGATGCCGGCTCACGCTCGATTACCCTTCACGGGAGCTGCCAAATCTTAGTCTAAATACAGGACTGTTAAGTCAGGAAAATTCCCATCCAGGACCTCTCAGCTGTTATTTATAAAAGCTGCTGCTTTCATTAGAGCCGAGCGGGAGAGAGAGGAGGGATCACACAGTCTGGGCGAGGCAAAGCAGAGTGGCTGGAGCAACGCGTCTGGTTTGAAGACAGCACCGTGTTCCTAACGCTGTGCAGATGTTAAACCGAGGCAATTTAGTCATCAGTTGCTTTCATTTTCCTAATGATTTTTTTTTCCCTCTTCCCTTCCCATAGGCATTTTTTTCCCTCTTTTCATTCCAAGCTATAAACTCCACTTGCTCGCTCTCTCTCTTCGCAGGGGCAACCCCAGCTCTCCGTTGAGGACAACCTCCCTGCAGCCCTTCCCCAGGCAGCTCCCATGGGCCAAAGGGAGAGCACAAGGGGGAACTGTTTTGAGCTGCAAGAGGGGAGATTGAGATGAGATCTTGGGGAGAAATGTTTTGCTGTGAGAGTGGGGAGGCCCTGGCCCAGGGTGCCCAAAGCAGCAGTGGCTGCCCCTTCCCTGGAGGTGCCCAAGGCCAGGTTGGATGGGGCTTGGAGCCCCCTGATCCAGTGGGAGGGGTCCCTGCCCATGGCAGGGGGTGGCACTGGATGGGCTTTGAGGTCCCTTCCAGCCCAACCCATTCCAAGATTCTACCATTCTCTGAAATGGGGTGTTTCGCAGGGATGATCGCCTGCAGCCGCAGGGGTGGGAAGGGGCTGGGACCGCCCTGGGAAATAAAGCTATTCCTCTCCTAAAAAAACCCATATTGAGCGTCAGCCTTGCTGTGAGCTGGTCAGGAGGATGAAGAAAGGCCATGTTCTGTCCCAGCATAATTCCTCCTTGTCACTCGCCACGAGGAGCCACATTCCAGCACCACCAGCCCAGGAAAACTTTCTAAAATTAAGTTTTTCACGAGGAGTTATGGTTTTCGGCTTCCTCTCTTGGGGCAAAATCCTTCCCTACCCCCCATCCCTCCATCACAGCATCCTTTCCAGTTAGCAGAGAAATGAAACGCGTGATATTTTGCCCCAGATCACTCTGGTTTCAGCTCCGTCGGAGCCAAATGTGGCCCCTTTCCAACTCCCATGAATGGGATGTTTGGAAAGCAGTGAGTATTTTTTTAAGGGGTTCTCAAAGAGCAGAAGGAGGGGCAGAAGGGCTGCTGGTTTTGTTGGTGGTTTTTTTTTTTTTAAGAGACAGCTCTGACATCATTTATTTAAGAAGCAGAAAAAGGGAAAAGATGAAAGGGTAAAAAATGGCTATTTATGCAATTGTTCTCTGCATGGGAGCTGTGTGTGGGTCACCTAAGAACTTCAAACCTGGAGGCCACCACCAACTGGATTAGGCAGCGAAGCTAAGATCTGCCAGATTCCACTGAACCAGCAGAGAAGCTCCCCAAAGGATCTTTGTAGATCTCCCTCAACCCTTTGGAGAAATGTAGGAAGGTTTGGGTTGGAAGGGACCTCAAAGCTTATCCAGTGCCACCCCCCGCCATGGGCAGGGACCCCTCCCACTGGGTCAGGGGGCTCCAAGCCCCATCCAACCTGGCCTTGGGCACCTCCAGGGATGGGGCAGCCACCGCTGCTCTGGGCACCCTGGGCCAGGGCCTCCCCACCCTCACAGCAAAACATTTCTCCCCAAGATCTCATCTCAGTCTCCCCTCTTTCAGTTCAAAACCATTCCCCTCATCCTCTCCCTGCACTCCCTGATCTGGAGCCCCTCCCCAGCTTTCCTGGAGCCCCTTTCAGTACTGGGAGGCTGCTCTTAAGTTTTCCCCCAAACCTTCTCTTCTCCAGGACGAGCAACCTCAGCCATCCCAGCCTCTTCTTCTAAGAGAGGCTCTCCAGCCCTCACATCATCTTTGTGGCCTCCTCTGGACTCCATCCAACAGCTCCAGGTCCTTCCTGCACTGAGGCCTCCAGAACTGAATGTAGAGCTTCAGGTGAAGTCTCATGAGAGCAGAGCAGAGGAGCAGAATCCAGAGGGTGGCCTCTTCCAGACTCAATCCAAACAGATCGATGTCTTTCCTGTGCCGAGGACATCAGAGATTCCACAAAGTAGCTCATCCTCTGCATTCACTTCCCATGGACCCAGTGCTGCCCCACCTACCATTCAGGATCTCCTTCTTTCCACTCACGATGCCTTTTTTCCAGCGTCTGAAATTCTGAGAGAATTCCCTTGCCCAATCCCCTCTGGATTAGCCCCAAATCGCTGCTCTCTTGCATAAGCCGCGTGCCTCGAAGATGACACCACCGCCAATTAGGGATCATGTGTTCACAATTAAGCGCGTTGGTATCGTTGCGAAAGGAAATAAAAGGAAAATATCAAGCGGAGCCCATTTTATCGGCTAATTGGCTGACGGCGTGGAGAGGGTGTTAAAACGGGTCTTTTAAATGTGCGTTAATCTCCCCGAAGACAAACTGTTTGTTTTCACGTTTTTATGGCTCGTACTCCCACACACATTGTATATTTTGACCCAGATGATGGACAGAGTTATGGGAGAGAACTGTAAAAAAGTAATTACGAATTATGAAAAACATATATAGCCTTTTCAGCCTGGTGGATGAGGCAGTGTGGCCGGTGTCTTGGGAAGATTTAATGCTCTTGGGCTTTATTATCTCTATCTAACCATCCATCCTTATAAAGCGATGGCGGTACAGTATGCTACTGTAATAGCCCCAACACTACAGCCTGCGCCGGCGATAAGGGCAACGCGCGCCCGACCAATGCTCAAGCGTTGTTTTATCCATTAAGCTCATGTGAAATGGCCGGTTCTTCAAGGTCAAGGCATTTGGGGGTGATACCAAAGCCCCATCAATCCCCCTGACGTTAACGAGATGCGGGCACTTGGCCAGGCTGCACTTTGGTTGAGGGAGAGGAGCCAGGCTGTGCACCGGGGGAGATGAGATGTGTTCCCGTCATAAGGGGTTGGCTCAAACTTCGTTGGGGACCCCCAGGTCTACGAATCCATAATGATGGCTTGCGGCCACCAAGTCAGCACCTTTGAGTTGACAACGCTGTTGCATATGGTGCTGGGAAGAGCAGCCAGGATCGCCCAAAAGTGACCATGTGAGTGGTGCGACACACCTGTGCAATGACCACGGCCCCTGGCACGTCTTGGTCCCACCACATCTACCCCATATCTAGAGCTACGTATGTCCTTGGGGGTGGTAGAGGTGGGAGAATCCAGAAACTGCAACTCAATCAACCTCCTGAGTGTATCCAGGCAGTGTTTCCACAAAAAAAAAAACCCAATGAAAAAAGGGCACATGTGGGAAACCAATCAGGTGCTCAGCAGCAGTCCGGATGATACCACCACCCACTCTGGCAGGTCTCTCCCACCCAACGGACACTCCCCCCCACGGTCAGCAGCTGCTGGAGAGCCAACGAGGCCAGATGCTGGCAAGGAGCTGACAACGAAATGAAAAACATGAGGTTGGAGACGCTCCAGCTCCTTGACAAGGCGACTACTCACACGCGGCGATGCCAGATGAGCCCCAGCCAAGAAGCGAGGGCCAGCTCCCTGCGGGGACACCGCTCTGCGTTGGCCCCAGCCACAGCCGCGGGTGGGAAGGGGGAGTTGTAAAAACACCTCCACGCCTGGGATTTTACGACTTGCTTCCAAAAAGATTTAGGTCCTCCAGGAGGAGGTCTGGTGGCAGGCAGCAGGATGCTGGCTCCCTGTCTGCTGTGACATCTAGGTGAGTCAGAAATCTGCCCCAAATTGGCCAAGTCAAGATCAATGGAGAGATCTGCTCTAGGCTGGAGAGAGGAGGATGTTATCCAAGCCTGAGATGCATTGGCTGGGTCTCACCTTGCTGATCTTCAGCAGCGGTTTCTAGCTAAGGGCATCCTCCATCCTGTCCTATTGGATAGATGGCATAGAAGCCAGGGCAGAGGAACCACCTGGAAGGTCCTCATGCTCCCCATTGGCTCTAGTCCAGCTTTCAATGCTTGCGTGGGATAAGGAGGGTGGAAGTCCTTGGGTAAGTGGACAGTCTCCATCCTTGACATCTTCGTCCCTGAGATCTTCAGGCCTTGGTCATCTGCAATGATCCGAGGTTGGCTGAGAGTCCTCCAGGCTCCATTCCAGCCAATGCTGCTCATCCCTGCAACCTCAATCAAACCAAATCCCACCATGACACACTGACAACCCCGAAGAACCCAGGCTTGTCTCCTAGATGACATGAAGGAATCAGAGGTCCCTTTCCACCTCCTGTTACCCTTCCAGCCCGGTGGCCACTCTCCAGACAATGCCAGAGCAGCGCAGCACAGCGAGGTGGGACCATCCGTGCTCCCCAGCCGATCCCTTGACCACGCTTGGAAACACTCAGGAAAATCTGAGCTCCCCATCTCCCCTCCAGCTCACACCTGTTTAATTCAACGTCTAATTTTAATACCGATTTATGGCTCTGGATCTGGGTATTTTCAAATTGATTCGAACCTGCTTTCTATTGATTTAGCTGAAGTCGGTAGACGATCACTTTATGTTAAGCAGCCGTAAGGCGCTTTTAAATCAACGCCCTTGGCCAACGCGGTGCTGGCACTGGCAGCTTAATAGGGAGGTATTCCCGTAAAGTGCTGGTCATCTGGAAGCCAGGATCTGCACCGTTGCTGGCTGGGAGCAAATGTAATGGGGTTTTGTTTAAAATCAAACGGCTTCAAGATGTGCCAGGGGAGATTTAGGTTGGATATTGGGAGGAATCTCTTTACTGAAAGGATTGTTGAGCATTGGAAGAGGCTGCCCAGGGAGCTGGTTGAGTCCCCGACCCTGGAAGGGTTTAAAAGATGAGCAGATGTCGTGCTCGGGGACGTGGTCCAGTGATGGATTTAGCAGGGCTGGATCGATGGTTGGACTTGATCTTAAAGGTCTTTTCCAACTGAAACTGTTCTGTGATTCTATGATTCATGACCAAAGTGGGGATCAGAGCCAGAGTTTTGCAGGGAGGAAGGGGTTGTGGGAAGCTTTTGAATCAAAGGAAGTGAATCTAGGGGTCCAGCCCAAGCTCAGTCGCTTTGGGATGGGTAGAGGGGCCACTGTGGGTGCACCACCATGGTCATCAATGGACTGAGAAGCTACGTCACCCTGCATGTGGAGGGATGCCCCCATTGGTAAAGCCACAATGCCCAAATGCATTGGGCCAGGAGGGAAACCGATGCACAAGGACCCACATTGTGGACAACCCCTGTCTTCCCTCAAGATGCCACCAAACATCTCTGTGAAGCAATTTGGATGTGGTATGGTCCATCCGTGAGCCCTCCTTCCTTGTACGGGCAGCTGTGGTGTCTCAGGTCCCCAGCTTGTCTCCTGCGACATCCCTTTGCTCCTCCATGGCTGGAAAACCTCATGAAATCCTTTTCAATGTGTGGGCTTTATTGTGCTATAAAAAGGTGTGTGGACCTTCCAGTCCAACTTGGTGAAGGAGGGGGAAAAAGATAAATAACACATCCCCATAAATCCCGCGGAGATTAATGGAGAGAGCAGAAGATAAAGCAAATAAGGGCGCTCGCAGGAGCAGCAGCTGCCTGGGAGGTGCCGTGTCCTTCAGGGAAGGCTGGAGGAAACTGTTGTTGGTGGGATGCTGTTGGTGACAGGATGTTGGTGAGGGGATGCTTCCGATGATGGGACGCTGTTGGTGATGGGATGTTGGTGGTGGTGGGATGCCGTTGGTGAGGGGATGTCATTGGCGATGGGGTGTTGTTGGTCACAGGATGCTGTTGGTGATGGGATGTTGTTGGTGGTGGGATGCCATTGGTGAGGGGATGTCATTGGCGATGGGATGTTGTTGGTCACAGGATGCTGTTGGTGATGGGATGTTGTTGGTGGTGGGATGCCATTGGTGAGGGGATGTCATTGGCGATGGGATGTTGTTGGTCACAGGATGCTGTTGGTGATGGGATGCCATTGGTGATGGGATGCTGTTGACCATGGGTTGTTGTTGATGACGGAACGCTGTTGGTGGTGGAACGCTGTTGGCAGTAGGATGCTGGTGGTGCTGGGATACCATTGGTGGTAGGATGCTGCTGCTGCCGCTGGGATGCTGTTGGCAAGGGGAGGGCACTGGAAACAGGATGCCATCAAGCGCTGCCTGATCACTAACTGCTCCATACCTCAGTTTCCCTTCTCCACCTCCATCTTCATGGGATGGTCCTGGGGCTTTTGCTTCTTCCTCATCGGCTGCTGCAACGCACCAGCCCCACACAACCCCACCCATCTCCGCACAACCCCCAGTTAACAACCAGAGCCCAAATGCCCTTTGGGTCCTTCCAAGCACCAAATCCAGCTCCGGGAGCGAAGCCCGGGTAACCTGGCAGCTCTGACCACTGAGCTGCACTCCCACATGTGCTGAAAGATTTATCCCTGGGTAGTTGGCTGAGTTTCTAATGAGAGCCAAGACGGATGCTCCACTCACCAGTTAATAGGCTGGGTCTTGGATTAGTCACACTAACTGGCATCAATGCACTGATTTTCTTTTTATTGCACATTATAATTCATGCCTGGGGAGGCGAGATAGAGAGGAGTCTCGTGGCACCGGGAAGATACGGCTCCAGCCGGTTGCTCGGCGCTCGCCGCCAAGGACTGTCCGCTTCACCGCTGCCGCGGGTGGATGGCAGGGAGGGCTTGGCACCCGGAATCAGGGACCCTCACAGCCTGTGGGAAGGAGGAGGTGGGGATGAGGAGGAAAGGGGTGTGTGTGCTGCTTGGACATCTCATTTCGGGTGCTGTGTGGCTTTGCCATCCTCTTCGCCTCTCGGGGAGGATGGACACGGCATCACCCTGCTGCTGATGGAGCCCCCACCCATCGCACCTCCTGCAGCTGCTCTCGTTGGGTTGTTGGTGTTGGGCCAGATATTGGGGGGCTGCTCCACCACCTCCAACCCCTGAGACCATCAGGATCCAGGTGGCGACGAAGTCGGGAGAAGCCCTGGACCACAAACACCCATCTCAATGGACCCAGGTGGGATGAAGCTCATTCCATCAGTGCAGGGGGTGCATCTCAGCACCCCATCCATCTCCATCTCCTCACTGGGAATCCCAGCTCTGTGGGGCTGGAGGAGCTCTGGCAGCCGGGCAGGAGCAGGCAGCAGCTCCAGAGGCTCATGCTAAGCTGTTATCTCCCCATCTAGTGACCACAGCACGCATAGCAACACACAGGATGCTGCAAATCATTTGGGATGCTCCCAAATTCTTCAGGGGGCCGAATAAAAACTGGAGGGGACCAGGAGTCCTGGAAAATACCACCCCCACCCTCTCCCTTTCCAAATCAGAAAACCTTTTGGGGTGGTCAGCTTGGAAAGTGCTACCAAAAAGCCATGCAAAGGGGGGGCTGAGACCCTTGCGTGTCCCCAACGTGGAGATGCATGGCGTACCCCAAGGTGTCCCTGCCCTGGGGGCAAACTGAGCCTGCAGGAAACTGGTTGGAAACTGGGATGGGGCAAACCAGGTGGGGTAAGGATGGGGTTCTGGAAAGGTCCAACTCATTGGGATAAGGGTGGGGGAGCTGGGGGGCTCAAACACAGCAGGGTAAGGAGGGGGGCACCGAGAGGCTCGTGTCCACTGGGATAAGGATGGAGGGACTGGGAAGCTCAAACCCACTGGGATAAGGATGGGGGGGACTGGGAATGTCAAACCCACTGAGATAAGGATGGAGGGACAGGGAAACTCAGACTCACTGGGTTAAGAATGGGAAGGACTGGGAAGGTCAAATCCATCAGGGTAAGGATGGGAGGACTGGGAAGCTCAGATCCACCAGGATAAAGATGAAGGGACCGGGAAGCTCCAACCGCAGCCGCTGTGGGGTTTTTCCTCTCCTTTCCCCACTCAGCAGCTGGCTGTGATTTACGGCTCTCGCCTCAACGCTGCCACGTGGCCGATGCTCCTGTGGGCGCCTGGCCTGAGCCCCCGAAATCCCTGCGGAGGCTGATGGGATGCATAAGGAGGAATTCTGGTTTATTTTATTTTGTGCTTTTTTTGGCTTTAAAAGCAAAAGGAAAAAAAAAAAAAAAAAAACAAGCAAACAAAAAAGTGCTTTCCCTGCAAGGG
>VWPV01025881.1:4051-31153 GCA_013389885.1 Geococcyx californianus | reverse complement strand
TAGGATTCTAGTAATTCTGAGCCAAGTAACTAGACTTCTTCTATAGCCAATGGGAACAGAGACCTCTAGAGTGCAGTTCATCCCATCTTATTCTTTGTACTGACTATATAAAGTACCTGAATATCAAGCTGTGACTAGGTAATTTATTTTCTGATATCTAAAATAAAATGGATCAATCTCCTTGGAAACAACAGGAAAAATCTTGCCCATGATGAAAAAGTCAGCTTCTTCTCAGATTCAACTTCAGAAGTCAGCATGGAAGTCGTACCTCTCACGTTAGCCTCGCAAGACTAACAAAAACACTTGCTACAACCCAAATGACTCCTTGACCACTGCGTTCAGTTGAACTCAGTGCTCACTTGTGGGTAGCTCTAAAACATCTGGGTGCCCACTCCATGTGCTTAGCACTGCTGTAAACAAATACCTGCATAAATCCCCTGCAATGAGCTGTGACAAAATTTATCTCTCTACCAGGAAAATAAAAGCAAACAGCCATTGAAAAACTTCTGGATAAGCCTGCTCCAGGCTCATGCCCCAGGTGAAAAGCGAGACCAAGCTGTTTGGACTTTATTGTACTTGTGCACATGCCAAGTATAAGAGTCTAATAAAACTGTTGGGAGGCATCAGAGGACAAGCAGGACTTACAAGTGCTTGATTTTCCTCTGCATCTCACTGTGGCTGTAATACACATGCCTCACCTTTCGACTGACACAGCCAGCTGATGTATAAAGCAAGCTAAGATATCAAGCTCAACTAATAAATTTGTATGTATGGAATAAATAGATATGGCTGAGATAATTGCTCAAACAAGATTTCAAGCAGAACAACTTTTTGTTTATACAGATGTCTGGTACCCCTTCAGAAGACCTAGGTTATCTTAGCTATCCTCACAGGACTGTTTACTATAGGACAAACCCTGTAGGAGACTACCTGCAGGAGATCTGAGCACTGCTGGAACAGAAGCAGGAGATCACACAGAACTACACAGGGCATTTAAAGTGGTACTGGACATTTCTGTTCAGGTATAGATCACTTTAGATAAGTTTGTGCACAGAAGGTCAGATGAGACTGTCATGCACTATAGCACAGGCAAGCTTTCCAGTGAAGACCGGTCCAGTGAGAGGTTTCCCACATGAAGGATTCCTCAAGAGAAACATCAATGTACATATTACAGACTGTATCAGCCGAGGCATAGCATACTCACTTGCAGTTTCTACAGTGGTAACAGCAACATATAAATGAAACCCTTCCAGAGTGGAAATACTCTTTCTTAATTTCTCTTCCAGAAGTGTTGTGTTTAAGGTAACTCTTCCGTTTCCATCTTGAATCTAAAAAAAGTAGGAAAAGAAAAATGACAGCCCTTGTTGCTTTTTGCCATTAAAATTAAAAATTTGTTGTTTGCGGTATGACTATGGTATTACAAGGATCTATATTTCAATGATTTCTGACAATATTCAGTTCACCTAAGTTAAAAATAGTTCCACTGAACCCTAGTACTCACTGATAGTTGTTGTTCCAAGCCTGGAATGAAGATTTTCTTCTCATTTTCATCAATTATACCAAATCGCACGTATGCAGCACCTTGAATCCCTTTCCCATAAGAGTGTCTTTGGAAGGAAGAAAAATGAGTTAGTGAGTCATTACACTAATAAAAACCAAGCACAAATCAAACTGTTAGTTTTATGCTGAAATGAAGTATGGATATCTGTAGGCATCCCATCTGTAACTAATTAGGTGAAACCAGATGCATTTGCTGATAACACAACCATGAAGACTTTTACTGGTCTATGTATAAACTGGTGATTTCAAGTGCAAACACATACATGGAGTAGATCACACTGGCAGAATCTCATGTGGAGACATCATACCCTTTACAGGGACCAAAGGAGGTATCCAGTTTAGTCAGCTCGAATTAACAGCTAATTCCTTTGTATAAGCCACCTCACAAGAAAAGCATTTAAAACAGGAGGCCAGAGAATTTTCCTAGGGACCCATATAACGTCTTTGGTAGTTCTGAGGACAGAATCTCACAGATCTTACCTGCTGGAATTTTAATACCTGCATTAGAAAGAGTAGGTACCCTCTGCCCCATGTCTTTCCCCTGTATTTAGGCAGATGGCATTCTCCTGCAGCAAGGTACATGAGACCTGTCATTGCCATAGTGGTGTCTTTTGCTTATGGAAATACTGCTTCACCTCAGGTCTGTAATGGCTTATTTTTGTTTAAACAAAGCCTCTTTCAAATTGATCTGATGAGCAGCACAGAAACTAACTGAGAGGCAGTTCTTATGAAACTACTTAAAATGCCAGAACTAATAACTGCAGGAAACAACAGTCAATATACCCCGTAACTGTTCATTACATGCATGGCCAGTTCAGAGAAATAAGTTCAATTATCAAGAACTCCATATGTTGATTTTGATGAGAGTCAAGCAGGCCTGCATAGCACCACTAGGACTCTTTTTCCAATAGACTAAAGAACAGTAACTAGCGATTCAACTCCATTTTCCCTCTTAAATAATTACGATGTTAATGAGTAGTGAAGTATATATGCAGGAGTTGCACAGTCCATAAACTCAAATTTGAGTGCCACAATAATATAAAGAGGAAACTTACAAAGAGTTAAAATATTAAAGCCAGTTATCTGATATCACTTCATATCACTGTATTGAGTAATCGTGATTAAAGCTAATAATTATTTGATAGAACAAAATAAAGAAGTGAAGGTAAGCAAGAAGAGATTAGAAGGGTTGAATTCATTCAGCCAAGAAAAGGAGATGGATACAGAGTTTGGTCTTCTCTGGGGAAAGGAAGGATAAGAAGGGTCAATGCCAAGAGTTCAAGGACAGCAAGTAAAAGACTAAAGGGTATAAAGTGACCGTGGATTAATTTAGGCACAAAATAAAACTCCCTAGACCTGGGTGGGGTGAAGGATCAGTCTTCTTCTAGGATACGTTTCCTGGGTCCATGCAGCAAATCTAATGATTGCACACTGTTTGGACCAGAGAAATTACATTAAATTAAATTAGCACAGTGTTGTCTCAGAGCCTACGGTTGGCTGGCACAGCACAGCACAGCCCACGCCTACTCTACTAGACCTGCAGCCTTCCACAGTGAGGTGGCCACACGCAGACCTGGAGTGGAACTTGGTCCATACTTCCTCCCGAAGAGTTTCCGGGATTTGTCTGGGGAGTGCTGAATAGCTCAGTCTGAGACTGTCCTATACACCAGCCAAGCTGTCAGCAGGCAGGCTCTGAGGCTCAGGGACCTTTCCTGGAACTGTTTAATTTATTACCCAGGTGATTCAACTATCTTTTCTGGTGTCATGTTCAAATGCAGAAAAAGGTCCTATTATATGAGAGTAATTCCTCGTATAAGGAAAGCATCTAAGAAATAATATGTCAAAAGATATTAAATGATGTTTGTGTATAATAATAATGATGCGTTTGCTGCTTTGAGTTTGGAAGGCTTTCCAGAGTCAAACACAAGTTGAAATACAAGTGGTTGCAGTAGTGATGACACTTCAGACATGCACTGACCTAGTTCAATGCTAATATTTAATGCTTATTTAAGTAAAGGCTTCTGAAGACAAATCAGTTACAAGGTCAGTTAATGCTAGTGCTTAACAGTCATGAAATTGGTTGTACAGGCCAGGGTTTTTATTCTTATCTGTATGTTATATTAGCAATTTGTATACCTAGATATTTTCTCCCTTCTCTATTGAGTATCTCCTCTCTACCACCCCATCAACTACTGCGATAGACACGAACTATCCAACGGTGACTTATCAATAAACATTCTTACACTATTCAATTACATGCGTATTTGTAAGAGGCAACAGCCAAAGGGGCTTTGCCTAGGAAATGTAGTGATAAAATCATTCAAGTAATTCTGTACAATTAGTAATTTATTAGAATCTAATTTCACTACTAAAACATCTCCCAACAATGTCACATGTTTATATATACATATATCATTAAAAAATAATTGCAGGCCACTAATGGTCAAAATCGTAAAAATGAATGGAGCTTCAGAAATGAGTATTTACCATTTAATAAAACACAAAGTTTGGTTTCCACTATATTTAGCATCATTACTGTATAGAGAACTCGTCCACTGTTTAACATTAAATACATTTAAAAATACTAGCTGCAATAACTCTGTGTGATCCTATTCGAAGTTTTATGTTAAAGAATCTGAAGGAATACTGTGACTCAACACCTGAAGTCATGTTCTTAGTGAAGGTCTGACACTATTTGCTGATACTTTGTGTTCAACTTTCTGCTGAGGCATAAAAATTGCCCTGAAATAGATCTAGATAGGGAAAAATAAGGAGAATACTATTTCAGTGTTATTTAGATAACGCAGAGTACCTTATTTCAGGAGACACATTTCTTCCATATCAGTTATCCAGTATATTAGGTACTATCCTAAAAAGCCTACTTAAGTTGATAATATTTGCTAAAACTATTTACTGTTTTTTGAAGATATAAAAATTTAGGAATCCATTGAAACAAAGAAAATGAAATGTGGGCAAAAAGGTGGTGATTTTCTCTGCTCCACTGAAACTGAAAACATCTCTTGCAACTATGAGAGAAGGCCAACTGCCTCCAGCTACTTGTTCTCATTGCATAAAATTTATTTCTCTTCAGGAAAAAAACAAACCTCGAACCAACCAACCAACCCACCAAAAAACACAAACCAAAAAATCAAAGAGGTATCAAGTTCTAATTTAATCACCATAGGGCCACTAATTCAGATGTCTATCTTTTCACGCAGAGGGTCTTTCACTTCAAAAAACATAAACTTCTGTTCAAGTACGCTACTAAGTTTGATTCTGCTAATTTCTAGTATGTTGTTTTTCATAAAGGAATTTCACGTACTCTTTCATCAACCTGATACCATTTTCATTCCATGACTTTTCTTTTTAACAGGTTGTTGTTAGAATAAAAATCCAGGTGTAAATCAAATTTATAACACACTGAAGCACTTCACTTAGATGACTGGCATATAGATCCTGGATTTCAAATGTCATATAAATACTTCCTACTAAAGTAACCAACTCTAGCTGCACAAGAGGTGACTTCAGTGAAAAAGAGATACATTTCTGAGTCACCAGAGAACTTTGATTTCTCTCTCCATCTTCTCAATGTGCAAGTCACCAAGATACATCTAGTCATTTTGGATACCAACTGAGTGGTAATAAAGGAATAACATTCTCCTAACAGTCTCTCATTTAATATTTACATTCCTAAGAAACCTGAAAATTCAAAACCCAAGTAAGCTTGATATATGTTTATGAGCCACTGTTACATCACAAAGCAAATTCAGGTCTGTCAGCATGGGATCAAAAATACCAAAGCCACACAGCACAAAATACTGTTTCAGTCTAGGTTCAGCCTGATTTTTCCAAAGAATTAAAAACATTTTGGTGTGTTAAACCTTCATTACATGACATTCTAAGTCACCCTATGTTTGATGCCATTTTAATTTGATACGGAAGCAGATTTATATTCTCCATAGAGCCCTCCCTCATGGTCTGGCCAGTCTGAAAGATTTTTAGCCATGTCTCATCCAGATCATTGTCACAGTACTGCGTAGAAATGCATGTGTCGGTAGTGATGGTCATGGAAAATCTTCTGATTAACTGTATTTATTCATCTGGAAGAATTTCTGGATGAAATAATCACTCTCAAATAAGCACTTGCTTATTACTTCCAAACTTCACTGCCCTTTGAGAAAATCTCATGCCCAAACATGAACACATCTCTCCTTAAATTACATTAAATAGAAACCATTGAGAATTTTGAATGTTTCTAAATGTTTAAACCAAAAAGTACAAAGAAAAGCAAGTTACTAGTTCGCCTGGAACCTAGCACCACAGAGAATCCTAAATAGTCATGGTTTTAGTAGTGAGCTGAAATATTGGGAAAATCTTGTTCCATTTTGATCATCACCACTTGGACCCAGGTAAGATTCTAAACTAATGTCTCAATTTAGTAGTGAAAACAGACAGTATATTAGATTAAAGTCAAATTCAAGGAAAGCCAGAAGCAGGTTAGCTGTTAATGACAAGGAAGAAGCTGCAAAGTTGATTATCTACTTATCTGCCTCCTAAACCAGCCTTTCTGTGAGCACACCTACTTTGCCTCGATATCAAACACAAAGTTTTCATTCCAGATGTGATAGTATGGCTGAAGTGGGATGAGCTTGACTTCAAAAGATGGAAGTTCTGCATGAAAAATAAGAAGACAAAAGGTCATGACGTGAGTTTCAAACATACCTTAATCTCCTGGCATGTGGCAACACCCACTGAGAGGGTGCAGCTGCACTGAAAGGATGTTTCAGTTTGAGTCATCAGTGAACTTCTGAAGCAAATCACCTGATCATCTTCCCTTTTACTGATTTGCTTCACATAGAGGAGCAGCCTTTAAGCACATAAAATAGTTTTATTCAGCATGAAAATAAACCAGATGATAAGCTCCAACTGCTAATGGGCATTAAGTGCCCTGGGCTGGAAGCAGTTTGAGGCAAACCCACTCTGAAATGGGTTGAATGTGGATATGAGGTCCTCAGCATCATCTGGGTCATGCTGCAATTTACTTCTGTAACACCAAACTGTTTGCTACTGTAGATACAGCCACAGTACTTTGCTCCTCGAGGGAGGTGTTTGCAAAGGATGCAGTAATATCCACTGCTCTGTTACATCCACTAGCTATGGAAAAAACAGTTTTGTTAAACTGAAATTTTCATTTAATTCTGAGGTTTTCTGTGACCATTAAAAAAAAATCCATACCAAATTTTACAAGAAAACAAAATTTCAATGCAAATAAATAAAGCTATTTCTTAGCATGAACTGTTGAATTACTAAGTTTTCACTTTTTCCATACAATCCTTATGTTACTTTGAAGTCTTCTCTGAGCACAGGAACAACTCTAACCAATTTCCAAACTGATTTCTACTGAGAGAAAATAGGTAGTGCTTTTTTTTTAAAAAAAAAATTTTAGTTTTTACTGAAAGTTTAGCTACCATTGCAATGATTTGAAAATGGATCTCATCTCTATTTTTTCTGCAGTAGGAGGGCACTTCCAAAAAAATTATGTGGAAAGCACGTAAAATCAGAGTTCTCCTGTGCATCAGAGGTAGCAATGGGGCACTGAAACACTATGAATCCTGTCTTTCATGCTTAACTGCAGCCAGGTTTAATTATTGTACTATATCTTTTAACACATCGCGATGACTTCATACATTTATAAAGCAAATTAAATATTGTCTTACCATAATTTTTAACTTCAAATTCAGCAGAAACATTAGACATTTCATGTTGCAAATACCAGGCTTTTATTTTCCAAGTTCCAGGCCTAAAGTTTAGATTCAGCAGAAAACAGTTAATTAAGATTCCTCAGATAGTTTCTGATTTTAATTTATTTATATTATCACTAAATGCTACTATTTTCCTTGCTTTGATCTCATCCCAAACTAGTTAATGGATTTCTCTTTGCTGAGAGTGACCAGCAACATATTTCCAAATGTTCTAGGAAGCGCTCAAAAATACTTTATGAGGAGTTGCAAGATAACATATTTGCAAACCACATGTAACTTGTATTGCCTTTGAAAACCCATCAGAAATAGAGAACTCACCATATATTTCCTATAACTTATCTTCACTGTGATGTCAAAAGCAATCTAGCATGCAAAACCATACTGAATCTTAAGTACAAGTTAGACTGCTTGAAATCAGAGGTGGCTGCAAACTCGAGCCCCTCCAGAAATTCTCTCCTGAATGTAGTCACATAGTTGAGCAGATATGTAAGCAGTTCGTGAAATATTTCCTTACCAGGATAAATGCTGATGATTGCAGCATGTTAACATTAAATACTGGACTTATGTCTCCAAGATGAGGTGCTTAAAGGTAAATGCTTATTAACCTTAGGCTCAAATTCTGTTCCAGGTTGACAGAAAGATAATTTTGAAAGGTGATTCAAGAAAATCAGCAGTTAAAAATCTTAAGTATTTCAACACGTAAAAGGGATGGATCTGGATTGTTTGATCCTGCTAATAGGAGGTGGGGTTAGTCCTTCTCGCTTCACACATTGTACTGTGAAGTATTTTATCCATTTAGGTCCCCTTGGGCTCCTCTGTTGTCAATGGAGAAAAACAGTGCTGAAACATGGTAAATCTCATCCCGACATAGGCACCTGAAACAGGTCAGGTGAACTGCAGCCTAAATATAAAACTATCTCTCCAGTGTCAGAGAATGGAGTGTGGGGTGACCAGCTGAGGATTAGACCTCTGCACAGCAGGAGGCTCCCGGGCTGGTTCCAAAGCAACTTCCCAGCTGTGATGCTGCAAACGTGTGCCATGATGCTTCCCAGGTGTAATCACAGCAAAATTGTTTGCTTTAGTGCACCTCCTGTTCTAAAGAAATAGCAAAGTAGACAACACACAACTACAACAAAAAAAAGAGAAGTGAGGAAAAAAAGGGAGTAAAGCAGAAAGAAGTGAAGGGAAAGACTAGTTTTCATCTTAAAGTTAGTTTTGCTGCAAGAGACATTTTGACACGTGAACTGTTTTAATGCACAGATCACAGTGGTAACATACTCAGCAACATCAGGTATTTCAAAGTTTCCACTCAACGCTGATTTTATTTTCCGGTCTGCCTTTTTAACCACCATTCCTTTTGAATTCTGTTAAGAGAGAGAAAACAACATAAAAATATTCACCAGATGTCAAACATTTACATGCAAAAGCTCGAGTTCATGTATTAATCCTAAGGAAGAAAAAATGCTCTGCTTACTTTCAGACTTTCATATTCATGTGTTTCATTTCCCTTCTGTGCTCCCAATATAGGCCAAAACCAACTAAACATGTCTCATAATGTAAATACTGTTTTCTGGAGAGGAGTTGTAGCTATAATTTCTACTCTTGAATCTTTTGTGGAAGTTTTTCATAGTTCCTGTGCTGAAGAAGCACTCTTTTGTGGTGGGTTTTGTATACTTACTAGCACAACAACTGTAACAGTTTCATCTGCTGGCCTCATAGCATTGTCCAGAGTGAAGATCCTGTATCTCACTGTTTAACAGAAGAATAAATCTGTTCACGTATTTATTTCTGGCTTTTATATATAGTAATTATTAAAAACCATAAACTGAGCCGCTGAATCTAGGATAAAACACTTTCTTTGAATGAAAAGATGCCTGAGACGTTTTTTAAAAAAACAACTTGCATTCTTCCATAGACTTTGCGTGTTGCATGACCAACCAAGTACCTTTTTGAAACAAATTCCAAAAAATACTCAGGGGGCTTTGCTTACTTATGTATTCCTTCTGCAGTCAAAGCCTGCAGCCAAACTCAACAATTTCTTTGACTTCCCTCTCTTGTTACTTGTAAAGTAACAAAACAATCGTGATCTGAAAGTGCAAGAGATACTTCTTGCTGGGGTTGCAAGCAGAAGAAATAGAAGAGATTTTTTACAAATTCCTCACAATGTTGTTTTCCAAAGGAAAATATTTAGTAAGCTTTTTGAACAATAAGGAGTAGATTTTGCATGGCTGCTGTTAGAAGAGACAACTTTTTGACTCCTGTGGCATTTCCAGGGCTGCTGTAATGTGCAGTGCAGACCCTGCAGAAGCCCTGGCTGCAGAGGGTGAGTTTAAAATCTGGCCTGGCTGGTAAGCATAGAGATAGCTGGGGTTGTTTAGGACAGATTTACACCAGAAATGATCAAGCCATTATTACTTTTTCTAATCATCCCCTTGTAACATCTATATTCAACATCTCAGGTGCAGTATTTGTATTTTAACCTTTGGAACTTGGTGTGTATATGGGCTTATCTGTCTGAATGAAAATGTAGCCTTTCTTAGAAGACAGAAGGACACGAGTGCTTTGAGTGGTTTCCTTGTAAAGATCCCTGCTTTCAGTGACTAGCAGAACATAAGACCGATTGCTCTTCTTGAACAGATCCTGACGCAGAATCTCTGGCTTGACCTGAAGAGGACAGAAGAAAAGACCCGCAACGTCAAATACCAACCTGGTAAATTTGGAACCACACAAATGATGATGAAAAATATCTTAAGTGCTTAAGTAATTTTATTTGCACCATTCAACATGGAATAACTATATGTTTCTTACTCAGTATTATATCTTTATTACTGTGTGAACATTTATAGAAATGAACATTTTTCTCTTCAATGGTAATAACGCAAACCCAGTGACTTTGCTTCTATCTACATGCGTATTAAATTCTAGTTATCATGTCATTTGGTATCTGTAGCAGCATCCTGTAATTTGTCTCTTGCTAAAATTTTGGCTATGAGGTTAGAGCTTTACCTCGTGCAGGTTAATATGATGTTTCTAGACATCATGTTGAAGAGGAATCTGATCTGAAAGCTCAACTTTTAGCTGCGGGAGTAATCAATCGTCAGTGTGCTGTGTTCCAACCAAAAACGCAAATGAGTACTTCTGAACTAAATGGATTCTCCTCTTTTGTAAAAATGGTCAGTATGCTAAAGGCACGAATGCAGTTTTACTTTAAGTGATGCACAACAGACAGTGCTAAAACAATTAAATTTTTTAAAATTTAATTTTATCACTGATGTACAGTGATGAAAAATCTTTTATTGTGATGTGACAAAATCTTGAGCTTGCTTGTTGAGCAGAAAAATTGTGCTAAAAATCACCACTGATATTTTATTAGGCATTATTTAATTAGTTGGTTGGGGGATTAAGGGGGCTGCTGTCACTGACACTGATATTTTGCCATCTTTTTCAGGGATCAGTGTTGTTTCTGTTCTAACATATTCCTAGTACAGATTATGTGTTTTTTATCACCAGATTAAAACATTTGCATCATTATGATGCTAGACTCACCATTACTTTTTTCATCTCTTGATAGTTGTTATTTTCATTAAGGTTAAAGGTGATCCTCTCTGATAGGAGCTGATTTTTCACCTCATCTTTGAAGTATGCAGTAACTTGCACAGGGCGTTGTGCTCCATGGACTTGAACTGTTATTGTCTCATATGTGCCCAAATGTACCACATTTGGGGCAGTAATAAGAAATCTAAACCAATGTAGAAACAGATTGTCCGGTATGTAGGGTGATTTTCATATAGCACAAGAATGTACAACAAATACAAATTAAAGAATAGGTGAGATTGAGACTTATGGAAATAACCAAGTCCATCCCTCTTGATAGCAAAGTAGATGTTAAAAGAAGACAGTTTCTCTCCAACTGATCACCAAATGCTGAATCATCATATTTAGGCCCTACAAAAGATCAGTCCCTATCGATAAGAGAGAAAAAACCCTGCAGTGTGACCCAGGGGTTGCCAATGGTATTTATAGTCAGATTAAACTCAGAGAAAGTTCTATAACCACAACTTTCTGGAAACGAAAGCAGGCCATGCATTAAGAGACAATGAATATATATTCATAAATATATATTTGTTACTATGGAGTCATGTGTCTCCAGGAACCAGCACCTACATTTTGCCAGCCAGTGCTTTAATATGTCAGGAGATACCAATTCCCTTCATATGTATGTTTTCAAGTAACTGATCTTCATTCGGATACCATTGTTTGTGTAATGCTGGTAATGAGAGACCATGAAAGGTGAGAATAACAGCCCTGGGAAGGAAGGAGTTGGACTCTAAACTGGCGAGCATTTAGTTTTTTCTCTTTATTACTTTCATTTTTTCTTAACTCTGTTCTGGTGCTTCTTGGTAATTCATGGTCTTTAAAATGTAGTTCATTCTTACCCTCTTTTTTTCAGCTCTCTTTCACACACAAAGAAATTCAGTGCATTATGTGAATAGCTATGTCTTAATGATATAATGGCATGTGTAGGATGAACAGTTCTGAGCTCAAGAAAGCTGCTTGTGGAAAACCATTATTCTGCAGAAATGTTCTAAAATGAAAGATAAATGGTTTTATCATTATCGAAACAGGTTGGATGCGCTTTCTCTTTTTTCACTTTTTTTTTTTAATATTCCTTTCTTAATTTTATAAAATGAAAGGTGAGGTATAGAAATAAGGCAATAAAAATGGTTGCTAGGTTTTTCCAAATTAAACTCAGATTTACTTCCTTTTTTCTGATAATAATCATAGTGTACTGTGAAAACAGAATAAAAATAATCTCCTTCTATATGACTAGTGAAATGCATCATAGGTGTTCTGAGTCTTCACACAAATACAGAGATCTTTGGAAAGAAAACCAGAATACTTTCTAACGTTTCTAGTTTGCAATGAATAATGGAATTTATCTTTTGGTTACATCTATCCCCATGCTAAGCTTGATCCTGATCTTTATTGTTTTCACTTGTATAATTGTCTTTCTAATTCATTGGTCAGGCAGGTTTGGCATCAAATGCTTGAATATTGAAAAGAAAGTTTTGATTTTCAGCTGTGTTTGTTGTGTTTTTTCAATGGCATTGAATGAATTTTGCTCTAAAAGTGCCACTGCACCACCCAGACTGTTGACTCTAGGAAAAAGAGAGAAAAGAACTTCTATACAAGATCATAGAACCATAGAATAATCTGGTTGGAAAACACCTCTGAGATTATCGAGTCCAGCCGTACCTGTACACTTACTAAACCATGTCCCTAAGAAACTCATCCACCCGTCTTTCATACACCTCCAGGGATGGCAACTGAACCACCTCCCTGGGCNGCCTCACCAGTGCTGAGCACAGGGGCACAATCACCTCCCTGTTCCTGCTGGCCACGCTGTGTCTGATACAGGCCAAGATGCCATTGGACTTCTTCGCCCCCTGGGCCACTGCTGGCTCGTGTTCAGCCAGCTGTCGACCCCCGGGCCCTTCTCTGCCAGGCAGCTCTCCAGCCACTCTTCCCCAGTGCTGCAATGGGAAGACCTGTCTTCACCTATGGAAAAGAGAGTGTAATGCTTGCTCTCTGCCATAACTTATAGAAATTTAGTCTCTTTTATTTACAGCAGTATAGTTAGTTGTTTCAAAGTGTACCTGTGCCCTAGCTTGGGCAGACATGGTCACTAGCTACACTGCCCATAATCCCACCTAGCTGGATATAAGCCAGCTCTGATCTCATAGAGTCATGATGATATTTTACTGACGTAATGTTCAGGGTCACATACCTAATACCTTCAACACCCTGTTTTTCCTACATCCAATCACCTCAGAAAAAATCCCTATTTCAGTCCCTTTTTCCAACTAAGATTTTCTCACAGACGACAAAGCCTGTGCTTTGCTAAAGATGAATTGTGCCTCAGGAGGCACTGTTGGTATTCCAATATCAAATTTCCATGGACCTATAGTTTTCATGCTGGTGTGAACCCTGAAGGTCAACACCAGACTGCAGGAAGGAGGTTGCACCTGGCTAAAACCTCAAAAGAAGTATGTGGGCTTGGTGATAACCTCAAAGATAGGCTGACATGGAAGGAGAGGAGTGTTTGACCTGACTGCTCAGACATCTCATCAAAGCTTTCCTCTGGTTATGGCAAATACCTGCATACATTTGATCTTGGTGGGAACAAAGCAAGAGTCTCTTTTCTTGTACCTCTGCCCTACAGTTAAAAGTAAGACCTTTAACGTGTCCTACAGATTTTCTTAAAGAGTTATATCTATTTCCCAAACCCAGGAATTTGTCCAACTAGAAGAACTATTATCAACATATGTAAATCTCCACTAAAATAAGATAAAATAAGGTAAGCACAGAAAAATCCTAAGACTCTCAAATGTGAAGCCTTTGCTTTCTGCCATGTATAAATCACATACAGAAAGGAGATTTACTCTTTCCCAAGATTTTCCAATCCAGTAAATGTCATAAACTAAAGATGAACAAGCAGTGATAACAACAAAATTATCATGCGTTAGGAGGACATTTTAAATTGTTTGGTACTGAATGGAGATCTCTCGCCTTCAAAACACCTAGATGGGGCAGTTTTAAGCTTTTTACTTTTTACTTATTTAAGGTTTCACACATTTTCAGCGGTCCAAGAAACAGGCTTTGTTGTTTCTCTATCAAGACCATGAGCATTTCCTACTTTCTCTTTAAAGGGACTTGTTATGAAGAATTAATAACAGAATGTACTTACGATGGTGCTTGCTGTGTATTGGACAACAGCGAACAAAAGCTCAGCAAAACCACCAGCTTTTCCATGGAGAAACTCTACGACATCTGCAAAACAGAAATATCAAATAGCCACGGTCAATATATCCTTAAGGTGCAGATGGTAAGAAATGGGCTGATGGTACGTTGCTGCAAACAACACTGCCTATCCGGGTTATTTATTAATGTCTTTCAAAACTGCAACCAATAAAGATAGTCATGTTAGTTATGCACAACTTAATAGCCTGGGGAAAAAAATCTGCACTAAACCATGATTTTACATTCATGCATTCTCCTCCCAGCTTCAATATTTTTACATTGTAGCAACTAAAAATCATGTGCAGAGAGAAATTTTCACAAATTCTGTAAAGGCAATCCCAAAATTAGAGTAAGACACCATAGCTGAAAGAGTGGTTGTAAAGCACTTCTAAATGAGTAAAAGTAAGCGACGGCTCTCTTCTTTATGCTGTTGGTTAACTTCAAGCATCTTTATGGTCCAGCAAAGGTGAGAGAAAACTTCTGGTTTAGATAGCACCAAAGGAACTGTGCTGGAAATCTGCCTGTACAACTCAGTCCTGATCTGTAGTGCTTGAAGACAGTCATCTGCTTTAATTTAAATGGAAATAAAATGGACATCTGTATCTGAGATATTCAGCCCCATTTTCTTTTAGGTCAAGACAGAGGGCTTTTCCAGAGGGTAATCATTCTCTTTTTAGCCCAAGCACATAAGATGACTCAACAGCTGAAGGCATTCCAGACAGCAGGAAAGTCTTACAATATCTTAAAAGGCAGGATACTGAAAAAAGGGGGAAAAAACATATCTGAGGAATAACTTTCTATGGGAACCAGTTTTGATCGAAGACAAATGAAAGAGCAAATTGAACTCTCATCGGGGTCTCATTTTTGCAAGAATTTACTGGATCGCTCTCTTCCAAACATAGTTTTGTTGACTCATGAGAATGGAAAAATGCCCATCTGATTTACAGGCAGGTCAAATCCCAGAAATGATCACATGGCTGCCCATGAGTTTGGGAACAAATTGTCCTCTAATATACTGCATTTAAGTCCGTGTCTTTAATTGCAAGCAATGGATGCCTTAAATCAGCACTCCATTATTTGTAGTATGAATTCATATTCACAGGAAGGACTCACCTCCCATGGTCATGTTGCACTGTGAGGGTGAAGAGACCGCCACCTTACCTCCCCCCTTGCCTAAGAGACATCTCTTCAGACATAAGAAGCTCCAGCAAGAGCTTCTTCAAGACAAGTAGGAAAGGTAAGAGAAGATACTGTAAGGTATTAACAAAAAAGTATGGTGGCTCTCTCTGAGCCAAAAACAGATGGATGGCAAGTACTTTCTGAACCACAGGCAGTCACAGAAAGTACCACCAGCAGCAGCAACAAGAACATTTCTGGCTTCAAATTCACATCAGCAAAAGCTGAATTTTGCCTGTCCTAGGCATAGATTTTTTCCAAGATAAAGTTAGTTGCCTTCGCCCTTCCTCTTCTGGCTTCTGCTCTTACTTCAGCTGTCAGTCAGGAGGAAGAAGGTGAAGAAAGACATTTGTCAATCCTCAGAATCCTAATTCTGTGCTCTTTGAGAGATGTTTACAGAACATCAGGAAGTGGAATGGCTAACCTCAAAGTTATTTTCACTCTGCACTCCCTCCCCAGCCCATCAGTCCCTTTGCAATTATGTATTGACAAAACTGATTTATTATTATGCCAAAATGATATAATTTCCCTCAGTGCCTCTGGCCTCCCAAACCCAAGCTAGGTGATGAGGAAAAGCAGAAATTTCCACCACAAAGCTGGTCTGTGCTCAGGATAAAGAAAAAGGCTTCTTGGAAGAAGTTCTCTTGGGAACAGGGTTCATGCTCTCCCCAGTGAACCCAAAAAGCTTGTTAAAATTGCAGCTGATAAAATAAGGACTTCTCACCACTGCATGAAGAAAGAGAAGACAATGGGAAGAGTTAATTAAGAGCAACAGTAGCTGTTCTGCATGTTAAGGTTCCTGTCATCTTCAGAGACAGTTCCACTGCTAGGTCTTATGCGGCTGCCAGCCAAGGTCAGGGCCAATGCAACCACTGAGCTATCAAAGTCACTAAAATAGAACAAGAAATGAGTATGAGTGGGTCCTTTTTTGTCCTCCACTTAAATAAAATAACGAAAGAAAGAAATCAACATCTGCACACTCAATGCTGTTTCCCTGAGAAACGCATAAAGAGTTCTCCCAGCTGAAAAATCAACGATTTGCAGGTTTGCAATGCAATCAGCATTGATTTGCCACAGGGTTCACAACAAAATCTCGCATTTGAGCCCGTCTTTATCCAAGGGGAGGAGAGGGGCTTTCCATTGTCCCAGCTGGCTTGTTTGTCAGAGTCTGTTTGAACAGCTATACAAATAGCCGTGCATGAACTCACAGTAAGATATTTGCATTGATTGCTTTTTAAAGCCAACGTTGCAAAAGCAATTTTTTGCTTTCACTTGTTTCTAATTTGATTTATGTACTTTTGTTTCCTTGTGAAGTATGAATGTATTTCTGTGTGTATATAATGGCTATGCATATCAATATGTTGCATAAACATTTTATGCTTAAGTTTAAGGAGGTGTTCTAACTAGTAATAAAGGTATTGTTTCCCCCAAATATAAACCAGTAACTGTAATTAAACAGGGATTTTTGCCATCATCTCTCACAAAGAAAAGAGCGAGTTTATGCATAACCATTTATGTAAATCCACTTAAAATTCCTTATGCTTTATCTGTCTCTGAATTTATATAAAATTATCTTCCCTATGCTTCACTACTAACACAGATTCTTCAGAATGGCTAGGACTGTAATTTCTAATACAATACAAAATATTCCAGTCCAAAGACACATTAAAATAAAATAAAATAAAAAATAAAATTCTCTCAATAGAAAGTTTCCAGCACCTGCATGAAAGAGAGAACACAGAAAAATCACTCTAAAATAGCTTATGCTCCTGTCTTTTTTCTAAAGGCAAAGTCCTCTCCTATTTACTCATCAGCTATGTTTTACTAGGTATGCTATTGATCCCTCAGTTGACCCACATTTCTTTGCAGCCTATGGAAAGCGCAGCCCAGCTTGATGCATGTGTAAGGAATAACTAGTGAACCTTGAACTCACGGAGACAGAGGTCCTTTCTTTTGAATATGTGCTATCCCCCTTTCAGTAACTTCATTTTCTCATTGTAGGTTTTCACAGTTTCAAGCACCAGCAGCAGTTTTGTTCTTTGGCTTGAAGTACTTCCCAAAGGCTTTTTCCCCTTAATCTGCCTAACTACTAACAAGACCAAACTCTTCTTTCATTTTCCTCCTGCAGTCTTTCACTGCTGCTTGGCAGAAGGGTACAAAGGACAGCTTCACAAAGCACATTTTACAAATAAGCACCATGGTGATATCCATTTTGCTGAGTTACAGGGAACTGTGACAAACACAAAAGGTAATATTCCACTTCTGACATTTCAGAAAATTAGATTTTAAAAATCCTTTTTCAACAGCAGACCGTGAAGTGTGGGTTTAATTTGAAAAGTTCCTCTTGACTGCAGGATGATTTCTCTTCAGCATCAATGTAAACTGAAAATGTAAATTGAAACTATACTTTTTTTCTTTACCATAATCCAGGTCATGAATTAAAATGTTAACTCAGGCTCTACTTGCTTTTACCATGAAAAATTGTCCTTTTTGTCTGTATTTTCTTTAAATGTTCTGCATTAAGTGCTTCTAAGTGTATCTGCTGGGAAAAATAGACTATTTAAAAGAGGCAAAGCAATATAAGCATGGCCTTTCATGGTCTCACTGAGGAGCTTGAATTTTGGAAGGATTAAGCAAACAGCCTTAGTTTTTCCTCATGTGTTCCTCTGTTTTCCCAATGGGTTGGCTCAATTCTGTGATGTTTTTAGAATAAAAAAAGGGAAAAAAAGAATTTCGGATTTTTGAAAGTTGTACAAAATCAGTACTGCTTCTGGGAGTTTAATATGTTTAAACAGTAATTGCATTACACTACTCACATAATGTTACCTCCTTCTATAAAAATGCTTCCTGTTTTTTTTGTTCAGCTACCTTCTTCAGGGTCTCAGGGCTTTTCGTACTTTTAAGAAATGTAGACCAAATTTAATAAATATACCAACCAGAACCTTCCTAAGAGAAAAAAAACCAAAAACATTTGATGGGCCATAGCCCATCATAGAGGAGTAAAATCTGGATGACTTTTGTAATAGCTCATTGGGACAGTTATTCAGGTGGTGTACGCGATCTCTTCTTTCTCTAGAAATGTAACCATGGAGCTCTGACTGTTTGCACCCATCAGCTTTTGCAGCAGCTATTTAGATGAGCAATGTGTGTCTTTAGACTGCCAGGGACAAGGTACCAGGACAGGTGCTGTATCCAGCCGGGACACAGCACTCTTAGCAGCGTTCTTTCCTCTTGCTTGCAGAAAACTGTCTCCAGCAAAACCATATGAAAGAAGACAACTCAGCTGCCCTCCCAGTGGCTCATGGACAGATAGGAATACTGATACCTTCAAAAGGGAGCTGGCTGGATGTCCCCAAAGTTCTACTGACAGTAGTTGAGTCAATTATATGGTTTACACATTGCACCTACAGGAAAAATGTGAACACAAATATTTTCATTTATTTAGTCAACACATTTGGGAAGGTGCATGAATCTGACACCCTTGCTGATATGTTAACACATGTCCTGCTTTTTTTTTTTATGATGTGGGCCAGATTTCCAGGTCATTCGTGTCTGATTTTGGTTTGACTCCTGAGGGAAGAAGGTGAATTTTCAGTTATATCAGGATGTGGTTTAAAAACACCTCTGCACTGATCTGGCTCAGCCTGTGGTCCCAACAGTGGCCCTGCCCAGTATGCAACCCTGCTGTGAAAGCCAAACCTGGAGCCCCAGTACTTTACTGGGGGGCAGGCAGTTTTGTCAGCTGGTGCCACCCACATTTGGACATCTCTCCTAGCTTTCCATCTTCCACAGGCACTGGAGGCGCCTGTTGTGTCTATCACTGGCTTTTTTGGGTAAATTTGAAAGAGCACTCTAAGTCAAAGTCAAAGTTTGAGACCTAATTCCTTGCCTGCTCATGCTGTTCTTGGGCTTGGACGCTGTCTAGTGCTGCACTCGGAGCCCACTGGCCTCTGCCAGCCAAACGGCAAGGCAGGCTCCTCCTAAAGGTTGTGTACAGCGTGAGGGCACAAAGGCTGGCTCCTACACAGCATCTTAGTTTGGGGCTGCTATGCTTTGCCTTGTAGGCTTTTCCTTATTCCTTGCTGTCAACAGGAGCAGTTTCTTAAGTAAATTTGGGGCTGGCTCCCATTTCATAGGCTTGGATATTTCTGCATGAGTAGTGACAAATAAATAAATAAACAGTCACGAGAGATCTTCAAGAATGACAATGTAATGCAATGGAAGCTACATTTCCAAACACCTCCCCTTCTTTTAGTGACTTTAGTGACTTTGGCTTCAGTTGTTCATTTAGGCAGTGAGCCCAGCTTCAGTTTCCGTGGACAAAAATATTAACAGCCTTAACTTGTGCATTATTCTGTAAACATGTGCCATAGGTTTGCTGCATGTGTTCTTCACTGAGATACCAAAAAGTGTTGACTCAATGCCTCTGACCTGGGTCACACGCAGGATGTTAGCAGACTCTAAGACACAGAATCTTGCAGCTAGAATCTGCTAAACTCCCAACATCCATGTCGTGCTGTTGCTGCATCTTGAAATAGCATCAAGGAAGCTTTGGAATAAAAGAAATTTGGGAAAAAAAATGTTTTTCCCTTTATCTTGTGGTTAGAGAAGGCGTACTCCACATCTGTGGTTATTTTCTGTGTGTTTATTCAGAATTAGCAGTCCATATGGAAGTGCTCTGCAGAATATTCCCATCTCGGTAACGCAGCGCTGCACGTGCATTGAAGTTCACATTCTCCTTTGAAAACATCATCTGTGACAGCATTCTGCATCTTTAGTGGCAGCTTTCACATCTGTAAGTTCTACCTACATTTTTGCTTCCAGAGCCCTGCTGTGCCTGTTTGTAAAGCACCCCTTAGCTCGGTGATGGGACAGTCACGCATGTGTGTGGACTCTAGCAGCAGTGTATGGACAGAGCCCTGGTGCCATCCAGCGGGCAGCTGTGCTCTTCACCACAGAAGGAAGATTTCATGAACTGTCAAGTTTCCAGTCCTACCTTCTGAGACGCCCTTCCACTTCCCACAACAGGTACTAGGAGTAACCAGAAGTCAGCTCTGGATTCACACACAAACATGGGTGATTCTCCGTAGTGCAGGCTGCTCATGGGGGAATTAGGTCTGAGCTCCATGGCAGTCGATGTAGCTACTGGGTTTTGAAAAGTGATTTCGGTTATCCTAGTGGAGGGTCTACTCTGAGAAGTCCTTAAACATTTGCACATACAAAAGAAGAGGAAAAAACATTATACCCCCAACAATGTTCCCAGTTGTCCACTGGGAGTTTGGAATGAAACATGTTGTCTCCTGAGACACCTCTGGTGGGATTCACGCTGTTCACCTCTTGACATCACCACCTTTACTTAACTGTCTCCAAAAACAACTTGTCTGGAAACAAGTCCAGTTCTCTATCCAGCTCCTTAAGCTATTTTGCAGCAAAAGCAGTGCTGTTCAAGCCATATTTTAAGGGCAAGCTTTTGTGAAGTCAGTGCATTCTCAGTTGGCAGAGCTGTTCGGAGATTTTCATGAACACCTTACTCTGCCCAGCTACATCATCAGCCTCGTGGAATTAGACCCCAGAATGCAAGATGAAATGTTCTATGCTGACCACCACAGTTTATTGCCAAGAACAAGGCTTATGTCATTTGTGTTCTTTCTGAAGAGATTATCACAGTTAGAAGCCTGACTCTGCTACATGCCTAACAGACTTCCTGATTTACTGGAACACACTCTTCTCACTCTCTGTGAGTCAAGAGCTTATCTGGGAAAACAGATGCCCTCAAAATATGGGGGCCCTGTTCTCTATTGCTGCTAAATTCCACATATGACTGGAAGGTAGGGGGCAAGATCACTTTAAATCATCTTTAACTCCCCATATATCATGGCAGGCAGAGGGCTAGCTTCACTTCTAGTAGGAATTAAAAGTGTCTTGTGGTACTGTGATATAAGGCTAGCTATTTAGGATTGCTGGCATATTTCTGGCACACAGGAATAGGCAGAGAGAGTCTTTGATCCTCTGACATAACACATATCTCTGAGGTTAAAAGAACACAGAGAAAAGATACACCTTTTAAGGACATTTATTTTACTCTTATTACTTTACAGACTACAGATAGCCCTTCAGCCGTGAAGGCTGTTAGAAATAAAGGCTGGCTTAATTGTATTTACAGTGCTCTTAAGGAATAAATAGCCCTATCTGCAACTCAGATATCTGAAAGTGCCCTCTCTAAGGAGTCAGACAGTCAGGTTCCCCTACACAGAGCCACCCAATACCATATAAAACAAGATAGTGTGTATAAGGTACAGAAGAATGCAGCTCTGAACTTAGGAAAACACTAGTCGTGTAAAAGTGGGTACAGAATAAGACCTTTCTTTTCTGCAGTCTTGACACATGTACCCTGACGACATCCTTATCTGTCTGCAAGGACAATTCACAAACATAATTTCCGTGGCTATCCCCTACTGTCACTCATATGTACTACTCTTCTTCCCTACTACCAAATACTAAATTATCTTCTACCTATATGCTCTTCCACTGCAGCTCCTTCAGGGAAAAGAGGATAAGATACCTGAACAGAGCCCTAGCTTCTTAGAAAGAAGCACTATTGTCACTGATTGGAGAAAGGAAAATAAAGGATTTCATGTACCTCAGAGTTTGGAGAGTCAGTCAGGCCTTGTCAAAGTCCAAGTTTATCTGTAGATATGGTGAATCTTTAAATGGCAAGAGGAAATAAGGGTAGGAAAATCCATGCAGAGGAATCTGTTCATACGCATAATGCTGTCCCTTATTTGGGATAAGAAAAGATAAAGATAACTGGAATAAACTCATGGCGAAACAGTGGTGTAAGAAATGCCCCTTGTGTTTTTTTTGGGGAAAAGGGATTACCAAGAATCCAAAAACTCAGGTTAAAAGTCATGAAACGTAAGTAAAACTCTGGGGCTGGAGCAGTTTTTTGATCACTCCACCCTACTGTTTTTTGTTTCAGGTAGAGGGCAAGCAGGGTTGCCCATGGTGCCCTAGAAGAAACTCTTCAGCAGCCCTCCATCAGTGAAAGGAGAGGAGGGAGGTTTTCCCATTGCAGCTGTGGAGGGCAGTGTATACATGTAGGTGTACACATGGATGTGAGGGAGCTGAGGATAAGAAGGAAAAAAAAGCAGACACAGATCTTTGTCCAGTCACTAAGAGAGACTGAATGTAGTATCACCTTCCTCCTCTTCCTTTACTTTCCAGAGATTTTGGTGGTGGTTGGCTTGATTTCTGTTTTCCTTAGAAACCCTTTAGTGAGCATATTTATTGTAACAGTTGAAGACCTCAGGGTAACTAAAGAAAAGCCTGTCAATAAAGTGATTTTGATGGTTCAGAGAGGTTTTAGAGACATGTGCACATCCAGGTTTATATGCATGTGCATGTGCCTGCACGTATTTGTGAGCAAATGTGCATTCCTCTCACAGGGTTTCCAGTGTTTATTTTCTTGGAACTGTGCTATAGCTGAAAAGAACAGAAGGTGGCGAGTTTTCACGTGTTCATGCAGAAGAAAAGCACAGTAAAGGAAATATAGGAAGTAACTACAGTAAAGGGGAAACAGGAAGGAAATAAGGGGATACAAGAGGAGACAACTAACCTAGATAATATTTAGTTTTATATATCTCTGCTGTAAATTATTGTATAATATTAACACTGAAGGCTATTTATTTCCCTCCCTTTTTTTATAAGGTAATTCAATGATTCCATAAAGGCTGATTTTACTAGACATCTAAAAACCTGCCTGGTCAGTTGTGATGCATTTCATTTTCAGTACTTTAATATTTTCTGCAAATTGTAAAGTGCAGGTGTGTACCTTTTTTAATTTTGTTTGTTTGCTTTCTTGCTTATTTGCTTGTTTTTAAAAATAAAATCCTCACAGTGTGACCAGTTTATCAAGATCTATATTGGAAAGAGAAACATAGTCCTGACAGCTTCTCTTGGAAGTGTGGGTATTTGAGAGATGGCACCAGGCAAAGTGTAGAATAAATTTACATTTTCCAGAAAAGAAGTAAATTAGAGATAATGGCAAAACTGTTTGTTCTCAAGCCATTAAATTAAGCTCTTTCTGAATATCCAGTCTGATTTTCTGAAAGTGTCACCACAAACAAGTGTCTTTTAATCTGCAGGCATCCGTTTGACCTGTCTACCTGTCTACCTGTCTTTAAAGCATACATTGATTTCCTTTTTCCTACCTTCCAAACTATGCTAAGCAACAGTTTCACCTCACGCTGTGCGACAGTGGCACAAAAATAAAACCTGTTTACAGCTGATGTTGGTGACTCACCAGGTAAGATGCTCCTTGCGTCTTGAGCTCTCCTTTTCACTTTATTTTATGAGGAATTGCCACAGCTCATGCAATGAGAACCAGACTGAAATTTGGGGCTGAGTGCTCCAGAGGGATGGTGAGGGTTGGTCTGAGCTGGACTGAAGTAACTTCTCCTGCCCTGGATAGGAGTGCCAGGAGCCACTGAGGACTTAGAGGCACTTGCAAGGGAATAATACAGCAACTTTCTTGCCCCTTTGAGAAATTTTGGACTGTGTCCAACAGCAGACAGCTTTTCTTTGTTTAGCAGCCAAATTCCCTCATTCCCTGGGCAGCTGATTAGCTTTTAACTTCGTACCTTCACCAAATGAAAAAAGACTTTTACAAAGTCTGGGGACTGGGGAGCAAGGCCTCGCATGGCTCAGACTTTGGCAGCATCTGAAGTCATCATCTGAATCCCACTAGTTTGCTTATTTTGGACTCCAGCAGAAGGTATCAGATCAGGCTTCCTGATCCTGGGTGCTGGGAGCAGCGTTTGCATGTTTTGAGTATGGGTCGGGCTGCTGTGATACCTTCCAGGCAAGTACACCTTGAGTTCTGCTTCCCAGCTTGTAACACTTCATCCTTGTGATCTCATCTGGTGAATTTCATATAAATAACCCCCCATGTTATATATGTACTATTTAAATATATAGATACCTATCACATACTATATAAAATAAACAAACATATTATATTCAGCTATATGTAATGTTTAAAATAGGTATAAAATAATAAAATCGATGTAAAATTTATATAATAAAATCATATTCTCTCTATGTGTGTGTGTGTGTGTGTGCATACATGCGTACTTTTTGCAGATATTTTTTTGAAATCAAAAATTTTGTTGCAAAATGAAACTTGCCCACCACTTCATGAGGAGACTGGGTTAACATATATTGCTATAGCTCACACTTCCAGATGGGAACTACAGGCAATGCCTACATATTGCAAGAATTTTTTAAAATTGTTGGCATCAGGCTTACCACTCATAATGCTGTAATGGATGTCAAAGGCACAGTTATTGAGGTAAATGAAATTTCCCAGGAGAGAAATAACTCCCTGGCACCTTCCCTTTGAGAGCCAAAATAGAAAAGAAAAGCTAAGTTGCAGTGCACCAAGCCAAAAGACAGAAGCAGTTATTGGTTGTCTTGTTCCGAGTGCGGCGTTGCAGGATAGGAAAATCACCACAGCTGAGGAAATAGTAATAAATGGGTCCAGCAGCTGTTGCAGAAGGTGGTGCACAAACCTCTTCAGACTAATGTCTGATAACAGACTCTGACCTTCATGGGCACGCTGTCTCACTATACGAGTAGATCTGGAAAAAACCCCGTCAACAAGAGAAAGCAGTTATCAAATTGCTTACATTTAGCCTGGCTACACAAAAGCAAGAAGTAGGTTCCACTTCTGAAACTCATCTTTTTTGAGATGTCAGTCTGATTAAAACCATCTGATCACCATGAAACTGTTGCAGCTGCACAACACTCTGAGTACTTCCTGCATGTGCCTTCATGTCCTAGTGCACAGCCTGCTGTGTGGAGAACCACTGCTGCTGAATTAAGCTTTTCCCATAACCTAACGCGGCATGTAGACCCTTAATCAGCGTCAGAATTGCACTCCTCTGTTCCACTTACATTCAGCAACTTTTAGGTGTCTGTCCCCATCACGATACAGTCCATAAATGGTTTTTTTTCTAGACCTTGTTAACTACAGTTCATCTAAGTTAGGATCTGAGTGGAGTTCAGGTGAACATGGTCTCCCAAGAAGTCTTGGAAGTTATGATATAAATGAGCACAGCCACTGTGCAACATGGCAAACTGGTGGTTAACATTACAACCTGAGTTGGAATAAGTCTTCTAGGGTGCAGAGAAGCCCCAGGAGTGCCCGTGCCGTACTGTACAGTCTGATGCATTAGGGTTGCATGGGATATCAGGGCATCATGTGGAACCTGTGTTAAGTCCCAGGCACATGAAAATTGCAGCTGCTGATGCCTGTAAAGTCATTACAAATCTCTCTCCAGCTGATGCTCTTTGAGGATGGATATAATTTTTTCCCTTCCTTCTACTGGTAGAGTATTTCAAGATCCTAATGATGGAAGGCCGGGAATGTTGTCTCCAGGAGACTGTGTAAGCCACTAGTGCGAAAAGTGCTATGTGATGCTGCCATGAGATGTGGGCATAAGAGGACACCTCCTATGAAGCCAAGACACCTGACATATCCATATAATTTTGTCCCCAAAGACTGAGGCTTTTGTTGTTCTAAATGATCAGTCAGATCCTACTGCAGCCTCTGTTTCAAACTTGACAATACTGGGTAAAAATCCCTGTGGGGCACAGCGTAACCTGCTGTATTGAAATCCAGGTCTCTTGCCAAGAAATGGAAGAGAAACCCAGCCACATGCTCACAAGCTACTACTTTGAAATAATTTGGTGTTTATGTTTCCTTCTTGCCAGAATCATTCTGGTGCCATTAGAAACATAAGAAAAAAATACATCAATGAAAGAGACATTTGATAGCCCAAGAATTACTCTTTTAACCTTTTGTTATGAAAACCAGAAAATAAACGGAGGACATTTAGAAGGTAAATAAAATCATCAACAGTATCTTTTACCTCCAGATTCCTTACCTCATTCTGACCAGATGATGTGCATTTACAGGATATGCACCAGGAAAAGGCTATCAACTCATGCTACCATTTCAAGCAGTCATCAGCAGGAGGTCCGGGCAGATGCGAGATGCAGATAAACCCTCTGCTAGAGACTTAGGCTGCTGACAAACAGAAACATTCATTCCCTCTTACCCCATGGAAAAAAACACCTGCACATTATTTTTTTGCATTTTATATAATCAATTCCAAGTCTGAAACTGGGGACTCTTTGTACAACTATTAGGGTATGAGAGTGGTTCTTCTGGGTTAGGTGATCTGCCTCTGACAGTGCCTAGTAGTGTAGTTGTAGGGAAAAGAAAGGAAACAGAAAATGAACAGCTTGTTCCTTCTCCTCAGTCCTCCCAGCTTTTTCTAGTCCAGGCTTCCTGAACTAGCTGTTGAAACAAATACCTGATTTCAATGGATTTTTCTTCCATCAATTTCATAGAATCATAAGGTTGGAAGAGACCTCTGAGATCACTGAGTCCAACTGTACCTGTCTCCCTACTAAACCATGTCCCTAAAGGAACTCATCCATCTTTCAAACACTTCAAGGGATGGCAACTCCACCACCTCCCTGGGCAGCCTGTTCCAATGCCTGACCACTCTTTCATCAAGAAATTCTAAACCTCCCTTGGCGCAACTTGCCACCGTTTCCTCTCGTCCCGTCACTTGTCACTTGTGAGAAGAAGCCAGCACCCACCCCGTTACAACCTCCTTTCAGGCAGTTGTGGACAGTGATGAGGTCTCCTCTCAGCCTCCTCTTCTCTAAGCTAAACAACCCCAGTTCCCTCTGTCTCTCCTCATAGGGCTTATTCTCCAGCCCCCTCACCAGC
>VWPV01025880.1:0-10021 GCA_013389885.1 Geococcyx californianus | reverse complement strand
GGGTCCGGGGGGGCTGGGGGGGGTTGTCAGTGCTGCCAGCTGGACCCTGGCACCCCCCCAGCCCCCCAGGACTACCCCTACCCCACCTGGCACCCCTGGAGGCATCTTGATGTACTTCCCGTTGAAGTGGGTGATGACAGCCTCGCACTTCTCCGTGGATTCCATCCTGGGGGGAGCAGGGCTGGGGCGGGGGCCACACAGAGGACCCCCTCCCATTTTCTCCTGGCTGCTGCAGCCCCCCAACCCTGTGTGCCCCCCTCCACCGCTTGCATTGTCCCATGTCCCCCCAGCTCACAGCAGAGCCCCCCCAGCTTTGTGTGAGGCCTCTAGCTCTGTGGGCCCCCCCCAAGCTCCACACAGCCCCAAGGCCCTCCTGTCCCAGCCCCATGCATCCCCCCCAGCATCACCCCACGTCCCCCCAGCACAGCCCACTGCTCCCCTCATACCGTGCGAAGCCAACGCCGCGGCTGGTGCCATGGGGGTCCCGCAGGATGCGGGTCGAGACCACCTGCCCAAAGGGCTTCAGCAGCGCCTCCAGCTCCTGCTCGTCCACGCCGAGCGGCAGGTTCGAGATGTACAGGTTCGTGGGGTCCTGCTCCTGCTGCTGCGGGGGTGGATCAGGGGGGTGGCCAGGCCTGGCAGGGGTCTGGATGGGCCCTCAGGGTGGGGGGACATACAAACCGTTACCTTGGCCATCTGTGCCTGCACCCCGCTGGCCTTCAGCGCCGTCACGGCCTTCTGCGCCGCCGTAGGGCTGTCGAAGTCAACGAAGCCGTAGCCTGGGGGGGTGGCCAAAGCGGTGAGAGGGGCCCCCAGCCCCCCCTCACACACACAACCCTGCCCCGACCCTGCCTGGGCCCCCCCAAAACCTTTGCACTTGTTGGTTGTCTTGTCCAGGATGGCTTTGGTGGAGACGATTTTCCCGTAGCTGTGAGGAAAAGGAGGGGGATCAGTGCCTGGGGGGGCCTCCCTGCGGGGGCTGGGGGTGGGGGTCCTGGTGTCCCCTGGCCCCACTCACGGCTGGCAGAGCTTGACAAGGTCCTGGTCAGTGGTGCCGGGGTGCAGCCCTCGGATGTAGAGGTTGGTTTTGCTGAGCTGATCCGTGCCCCCCCCGACAGGGCTGGGGGGGCCCAGGGGCTGCGTTGGTGCCACATAGGGCTGCTGGGGGGGACGGGCGTCAGAACCCACCACCACAGCCCCTCCCGGTCCCAGGACGCACCAGGGGGTGCAAGGGACAGATCCTGCCCATCCTGGGTCTGGGGGATCCCCTCAGCCCCGCCCCAGCCCCTCCCACCCCCGCCCCCCATCTGGGCCTGCCCCACAGCTGGAGGGGACACAGAGCCCCCCTGTGTCCCTCCAATCCCTGTCCGGGGGCGGTGGAACCCGGGGGCTCCCCTGACCCCCCCTACCAGCTGATCCCCCCCCAGTGTCCCCCATCCCTGAGATCTGGGCCTGCCCTTCAACGTAGGGGGCGACAGACGGGGACCCCTTTGTGTCCCCACCCGACCCCAGTCCCGTGGGGGGAATCCCGGGGGCTTCCTTGACCCCACCCCCGGTACCTGTCCCTGTCCCACAACTTGGGGGGAAACAGGGCCTCCCTGTGTGTCCCCTCCAAACCTCGTCCCGCCGGGAGGGGTCCTAGCAGCTCCCCTGTCCCCCACACCCTGAGATCCGGGCCTGCCCCAGACCCTGGGGGGAACACAGCCCCCCCACTCCTTGTGTCCCCCTCGACACCTGTCCCGCGGGGAGGGGGGCTGGGGGTTCTCCTGACCCCCCTTACCCTGTCCCCAGCTCGGGGGGGTGACAGGGCCCCGCTGTGCCTGTGTTCCCCCCCAGGTATCTGGGCCTGCCCCGCCGCTGGGGGGTGGACAGGGCCCCTCAACGTCCCCCCCGGGGGGTCCTCTCATCTCCCCCTCCCTTCTCCCCGGTATCTGCGTCTGCCCTTCAGCCTGGGGGGAGGGCAGGGCCCCCCCAACCCCTGTCCCGCGAGGGGGGGGGACACCGGGGCCTCCCCTGGCGCCCCCTGCCCCCGGTACCCGGCCCGGCCCTGCCCCGCAGCTTGGGGGAAGAACAGGGCCCCGCCGTGCCCGTGACCCCCCCCTCCACCCCTTTCCGCCGCAGCCGCAGCGCCAGGCCTGGCGGCGGGGGTGGCCAGGAGGGGGGGTCCCGGTGGTGGGGCCCCCCGTACCTTCCTGGCGCCCTTCCCGTAGGGGCCGGCGGGCAGCGCGGGGCGCGGCGGCACCGACAGCAGCATCGCGGGGGGCGGCGCGCGCGCGGGAGCGGGGCCGGGCCGCGGGGTCCTAGCGCCGCCGGGTCCTAGCGCCGCGCCGGGGCTGCCGGGTCCTAGCGCCGGGTCTTAGCGCCGGGCTGCAGGGTCCTAGCGCCGGGCCGGGCCGACAGGGTCCCGGCGCCGGGGCCCCCACCCAGGGCAGTCCCCCAGCCCGAGCAGGGAGCGACCCCCGGTTCCGGAGAGAACCCGGCGGGGTGACACGGAGGGGATGACACGGGGAGGAGGACGCGGCGGGGAAGGACAGCGGGAAGTGTGACACCGGGGGGACACGGGGCGGCGACAGCGGTGGTACGACCACCCCCTCCTCGCTTCCCAGCGCAGGGAATGCTTCGTCCGGGGCAGCGGAGAGTGATGGTAGCGGAAGGAGGAGGGAGGTAGCGCGGCCCCTTTAAGGCGGCGAAACCGCACCCCGCGCCGCCCGTTCCTCGGGCGCGGCCATTTTGGAACCCCTGGTCACGTGTGCCCCCGCCCGCCAGGCGGTGCCACCGCCCCGTGACCCCCGTCACGTGACCTCGGCCGGGCCTGTCCCGAGCTGAGGCTGCGCCGGGCGCCGCCATCTTTGCACCTCCCCCCCCCGATGGGGGGGGCAGAAGGGGGGCACCTGAGCCTCCTGGAGGGCACCTGTGTCCCTTGAGGGTTCTGTGGGGCAGAATGGGGAGTTTAGGGGTCTGGGGCAGAGTTGGGGAGGGCCTGGGGGCAGGGAAGGGGGATCTGTGGGGCTCCTGGGGGGCACAAGGAGGGGATCTGTGGGGCGGGGCAGAGCTGGAGGGTCTATGGGGCAGGAAGGGGGCATGTGGGGGGCACCTGGGTCCCCTGAGAGGTTTTATGGGCAGGGACAGAGGACTCTGGGGAGTCCGGGACACAGCTGGGAAGTCTGTGGGGCAGGAAAGGGGGATTTGGGGGGCAGGGGCAGAGCTGGGGGACCCCAGAGAGTCTGAGGGGGGGGACAGTGCAGCCCCAGTGTGTTCTGTTGGGTGGGGGCAGGGCATGGGGACCAGCAGGGGGGTTGGGGGCATTTCTGGGAGATCCTTCAGCCTGGGGGCAGGACATGGGGTACTGGCCCAGGGATGCCACATGGAGGGATGGGGCTGGGGGAGCTGCACAGCCCCCCCACTTGCCCAGGCTGCGTGTGTCCGTGCGTCCGCCCACGTGTCCGTGCGTCCGCCTGCACGGCCCCTTTGTGGCAGCCCCCAGCGTGGATTGTTCTGGCTCTTTGCAGGGCGTCAGCAGCCCCGGCCGGTGCTGAGCCAGGCCCCGCGCCCCGGCCCCGCTGACTCACCCCACGTGCGGGGTGGCTGCTGAGCTGGCAGGGCCGAGGCGCTGGGCTGGCAGCGGGGCTGGGTATGGGGGTGCCCCCCCCCTTCCACTCAGGCTCCTTCCCAGCCTTTCATCCCTGCCTTTCATCTCTCTCGCAGAGATGGAGCACTGGTTGTCATGGCAACACCCCAAAGCATTCGGGCTCGTTTCCATGGCACCCAGTGATGCTCTGAGCCCCAGCCTAGGACCCCCACAGTTCCCCAGGACCCCAGAAACCTCGCAGGACCCTGCCCCAGCCCACAGCCCCCTCCTGCACCCCGGGGTGCCATGTGCGAGCATGGGGCCCGCCCAGCACAGCTGCGGGGGTGGCATGGCCAGGGGGGAGGTGCCCCCACCCTGGGCATCCCCCGCACTCCTCCCTGGCCCCGCAGCTGCGCCATGGCCCTCGCAGAGGTAAGGCCTTGCCGCTGCGTTGCCCTGGCCCCTCGGCCCCCTGCTTGCCCCACAGCCTTAGCCCAGGATCCTGGGGTCCCTCCCTGCTGGGACGGGGGAAAGGGGATGGGGGAGCAGCCCCTTAACTCATGGGGACCCCCTAGTCTGGCACCTCAGCCCCATAGCCCTGGCACAGGGGGCCCTGTGTGTCCCTCACCGTGGCCAATGGGCTCTGCCAGGCATCCTGTTGCCATGGCACCCCATCATCATGGCACCCCATCATCATGGCACCCCATCATTGGTACCCAGTCACCGAGCCATCCCGTTACCATGGCACCCATCACTGATGTCCTCCTTCACCCCAAGTCCCCAACACTGTCACCATGGCACTGGTTGCCATGGTGACACCAGGTGACCCTCAGCCCCCCTGTGCCCCCAGGAGCTGCGGAACGGGTGCTTCTGGCGGGGGGCGCTAGTGGAGGCAATGGGGACGCTCATCTTCGTGGGGACGGTGCTGGGTGCCTCGGTGGCCCCTGCGCCCCTGGCCCCCACGCTGGCGGGGGGGCTGGTGGCCGGGGCGCTGGCCTGCACCCTCGGGGCACTCCAGGCGAACCCAGCGCTCACCCTGGCCCTGCTCTGCACCCGCAAGCTGAGCGTCCTGCGCGGGGCTGCCGGGATCCTGGCCCAGTGTGCCGGGGCCACCCTGGCCTCTGCTGCTGCCCGCCTGGCACTGCCCAACGATGCTGGCCTTGTCACCAAGGTGAGTGGCCCCAGCCCCAGCACTGTTCTTGATCCCATCCCCGTCCCTCTTTCCATCCCTCTTTCCATCCTCAACCCTGTCCCCATCCGCATGTCCCCATAACAATGTCCCCATCCCCATGTTCCCATCCCCATGTCCACCCCTATCTCCGTCCCTGTCCCAGCAGCAGGTGCTGAGCCTGGGCTTTCACCGCAGGTGACCACGGTGGGGACAGCGGGGCAGGCCCTGGCCTGGGAGATCTTTGCCACCTTCCAGCTGGCATTGGCCACCTTCGCTGCTGCTGACCGGGCAGCCCATCCAGCCGGGCTGGCCGTGGGCAGTGCCGTGGCTGCGGGCGCCCTGGCTGCGGTGAGGACCCCCACCCCAGCTGCCGCTCCCCGCCCTGGCCGACCCTGACCCCCCCCTCTCCCGCAGGGGCCATTTTCAGGGGGCAGCATGAACCCAGCACGCTCACTGGGGCCAGCCATCGTCACCGGTGTCTGGGATGACCACTGGGTGAGTGAACAGCACCCCTGTGGCCCCCTAAAGACCCCAGCGTGGGGACAGGGACCCCCAGCACCCCCATGTCCCCATTCCAACTGCAGGATAGAGGTCCCTGGCTCTTCTCTTCACTTGGATGGGTCCCCCATGGGCCAGGTCGTGCCTGGCTGCATCCCAGTCCAGGTTCTCCTGCTCCCTCCATCCCAGTTCAGGTCCTCCTGTTCCTTCCATCCCAGTTCGGGTCCTCCTGTTCCTTCCATCCCAGTTTGGGTCCTGCTCCCTCCATCCCAGTTCAGATCCTCCTGCTCCCTCCATCCCAGTTCGGGTCCTCCTGCCCCTTCCAGTCCAGTTTGGGTCCTCCTGCTCCTTCCATCCCAGACTGGGTCCTGCTGCCTCCATCCCAGTCCAGGTCCCCTCAGTCCCATCCTTGGGCCGGGCCCTTCTAACTCCCCCCCATCCCCAGAGCGTGGTCCTCCCCACGGTTCCTCATTCCTGGAGCTCCTCTCATCAGTCCCTATCCCAGCACCCCTGACGTGTCCCCCCCAGGTGTACTGGCTGGGGCCGGTGCTGGGTGCGGTGCTGGCTGCGTTCTCCTACGAGTTCGTCTTGGCCCCCAGCGCCTCGCGGGAGAAGCTGGGTGCCTGCCTCGCCTGCCGGGACGTGGCCTTGGTGGAGACCGCCAGCCTGGCCCCCTCCTCGCCCCCCGCCTGCAGCCCCCCGGCCCCCCAAGCCGAGAGGGGCCAGGGCACTGCCTGAGCTCCCCAAGCCCCCCCCCACGGACTCGGCCAGTGAGAGGTGACATGTGGGCACTGACGCTGGGTCCCCTACACCCCCCAAGCCCAACACCCTCTGTGGGGCACCTTGGGCTGGGGGTCATGAGGGGCTGGGAGGGGTCAATGCCGCAATGGCTCCAGCCCCCCCCAACCATCCTCTGCCCCCTGAGGGATTAAAGCCGCTGTGGGTGGCAGGTGAGCGCCAAGTCTTGCTGTGATGGATTGGGGGGGGGTGGGTGTCTCGGTAGTGGTAAGACCCCTGTCCTGTGCCCTCGGGGCATGGACACCCCCCAGTGCCAGGGTCCTCCCTCGGGCTGAGCCCCCTCCCTGCCTGCCCTTGGTGGGTGCCCCCTCCCTGTGGCCCCATGGTGAGGGCGGGGGCTGGGACCCCCTGTCCCGTGCCGGGGCGCTGAGCGCAGCAAAGCGCTTTGTCGCGGCCTCTGCAGCCCCGGCAGATTTTGGCGGGCGCCAATGGCCGTGCCCGGCCGTAATCCCCCCCGGCCAGGGAATTAGGGTGTGCTAAGCCAGGCTGAATAACCCTCCCGCAGACAACAGGGCCGGGGGGGGGGGGCACGCGCGGCCCCCAGCAAGGCTGCACTGGGGGGGCACCCAGAGCCTCCCTCTCTGGGGCTGGGGGGGTGGGGGGGTTGGTACCCAGCAGCATCACCCCAAAGTGTCCACGTGTCCCCCAAAACGCAGCCGGGGGGGATCTCAGCGCTGCCCCAGGCCCACAAGCATGGTGCTGCCCCCTAAACCCCCCAGGGGGCATTTATGGGTCAGAGCCCCCCCTGCAAAGTTAAGGCAGCCCCAGAGACGGGGGGGGGGCGTGTGTGTGTGTGTGTGTGCAGCTGGAGGGTCCCCGCTCTCTGGGGGGTGGGTGCAGCTGGGGCGGGGGGAGTCCCCACTCTCTGGAGGGTGCAGGATTGCCCTAGGGTGGGGTGAGAAGGGGGGGTCCCTCACCACGTCCCCAGTCCCAGGCAGCGAAGCAGTTAACGGGGGGGTGTGGGGGTGTGGGATCCCACCCCCGGGGCCGGCCCGGGGGGGGGGGCGCTTATAAAGGTGGGTGCAGGGTCCCCCGGGGAGGGGAGTGGGGCCGCGAGGGCAGCGGGGCCAGGCCATGCGGGAGCTGCGCTCGTCCGCTTTCTGGAGGGCCGTCCTGGCCGAGTTCCTGGGCAGCCTTCTCTACGCCCTGCTGGGGCTGGGGGCCACCCTGCGCTGGGCCCCAGGACCCCCCAACGTCCTGGGGGCCGCCTTGGCCTTCGGGTTGGCCCAGGCCACCCTGGTGCAGGCGCTCGGCCCGGTCAGCGGTGGCCACGTCAACCCAGCCATCACCTTGGCCCTCCTGCTGGCCTCGCAGCTCTCGCTGCCCCGCGCCCTGGCCTACCTGGTGGCCCAGGTGCTGGGGGCGCTGGCCGGAGCTGGGGTGCTCTATGGGGTCACTCCAGCACCCGTGCGCGGCACCCTCGGCCTCAGCGCGGTGAGCAGGGCTGGGGTGCCATGGAGTGGGCAGGGAAGCTCAAGGTCGGGGGGGGGGGGGGAGGGTACCAGAGGTGTTCGGGGATGCTTGGGGTTTTGGGGTGCTGAAAAATTAAGGGGTTCAGGAGGGGCTTTGAGGTAGGGTGGGGTGGGCAGGGGGGCCAAAGAGGGATTTGGGGTACCAGGAGGGTTCAGGGATGCTTGGGAATTTGGGGCACAGGGGGATAATCAGGAATTAGGGGGTGCAGGAGGGGCTTGGGGCTTTAGGGTGCTGTGGGGTTCTGGGAGATGTTTTGTGGTTTGGGGTACCATGGGGCTTCACTGGGGTTCAGGGATGCTTGGGGGTTTGGGGTGCTGAGAGGGGGACACAACACTAATGGGGAATGAGGGGGTTCAGGGGGTGCTTGGGGCTTTGGGGTGGCGTGGGCTGCATGTCCAGGAGGTGCTGGGGTGGAGCAGGGGTTTGGGGTACTGTGGGGATGACGAGGGGTCAATTGGGAATGGGGGCACAGAGGTTCTTGGGGGACTGAGGAAGGAGGGGGGCAACTCTGTGGGATGCTGAGCCCCCTCCCCACACAGCTGCACCCCGGTGTGGGCCCGGGCCAGGGCACGGTGCTGGAGGTGCTGCTGACTGCCCAGTTCGTCCTCTGCGCCCTGGCCAGCTTCGACGACCGCTACGACGGGCGCCCGGGCACGGCTGCACTGCCCATCGGCCTCTCCCTCGCCCTCGGCCACCTCTTTGGGGTAAGGGCAGGCATGGGGAACTCCCCCGCGGTGACTCAGGGTCTGGGGGGGTCTGGGACTGGGGGGAGTAGCCAGCTGGCACCATGGCACCCACCTCATCACCCATCACCTCCCCGTCCCATCACCCCGTTACCCCATCACCCCCCATCACCCTCTCATCACCCTGTCACCCTCTATCTCCCCCCCCCCCGCCCCCCCAGATCCACTACACGGGTGCCGGCATGAACCCCGCTCGCTCCTTTGCCCCGGCTGTCATCACCCGCAACTTCACCAACCACTGGGTAAGTGGGGTGGGGGGACCCCCAAAACCACCCTGTCGCCCCCTACTTGTCCCAGTGTGCCTGCCAGGAAGGGAGGGACAGCAGCCATAGCCCCTTTCTCATGACAGCAGCACCGCAGGGGCTGAGGGCTGCACAGATGGGGTGCAAGGAGCCCCCTAGCCCTGCTGAACCCCCAGGATCTTGGGGTGATGCGGCCACCCCTGTGGGGGGAGGTGGGTGCTCCACAGCCGGGCTGGACTCCTGCAGGGATGGGAGTGGATTCTGAATACGGAGGTGCCCAGATCCCTATAGGGATGGGTGGGGATCCCAAATCCGGGGGTGCTCAGACTCCCACAGGGATGGGGGCAAACGAATCCTGAAGCTGGAGGTGCCTGGGCTGCCCAGGGGTGCTGGTGCTGGACCCCTGCCAGGATTGGGAGGGGATCCCATGGAGTGCCTGAACCCTGCAGGGAAGGGGGGAATCCCGCAGCAAGGTGCCTGGACCCCACAGGGATGGGAGTGGGATCCCAAAGCCGGGGGATTGGATCCCAAATCCTGGGGTGCCCAGATCCCCATGGGGATAGGAGGGGATCCCAAAGCCGAGGGGGACCTGATGGTGGGGATCCTGAGTCTGGGGGTGCCTGGACCCTCACAGGGATTGGGGCAGGGGGTGCCTGCGGGGATGGTGGGAGGGGGAATCCAGTTGCCGGTGCCTACAGGGATGGGAAGGAGAGACCCCGTCCTCCCGGTACCCGAGCCCCCCCGGTACCGGATCCCCCCCCTCGGGTGTACTGGGCGGGTCCACTGCTGGGATGGGGGGTTGGAGCGGTCCCGCACCCGGGGTTCCCTGACCCCGCTGGGATGGGCAGGGGGGATCCCGGTGCCGCACCCTGGTGCCCCCAGTGATGGGGGCAATGCCACCCTCCCGGTACCGGCGCCCACAGGGGTTAGGGAAGAGGAGGTCCCACAGCTGGGGTCTCCACCCCCCCCGCAGGTGTACTAGGTGGGCCTCTCCCGGGATGGGGAGAGGGGGTACCCCGGTGCCAGACCCCCCTAGGATTGGGGGGCGGTATTCCCCCGTGCCCGCAGGGATGGGGAGGGTGGGATCCCGGCCCCAGGTACCGAAGCCCCCGGTACCGGCGACCCCACCACCCCCCACAGGTGTACTGGGTGGGCCCCTGTCGGGATGGGGAGGGAGAGGTCCCACACCCCGAGTACCGGTCCCCGCAGGGATAGGGGGATCCCGCCCCCCGGTATTAGCCGCCCTCCCCCCAGTACCGGTGCCACCTGCCTCCCCAGCAGGTTTACTAGGCGGGCCCCTGCCGGGATGGGGAGGGGGATCCCGCCCCCCGCGTACCGAACCCCGCAGGGCTGGGGGGGATCCCGCCCCCCGGTACCAGATCCCCCCTGGTACCGGCGCCCCCCCCCCGCCCCGCAGGTGTACTGGGCAGGCCCGCTGCTGGGTGCGGCGCTGGGCGCGGTGCTGTACGAGTTCGCGCTGTGCCCGCGGGCGCGGAGCCTGGCCGAGCGGCTGGCGGCGCTGAAGGGA
>VWPV01025878.1:0-25287 GCA_013389885.1 Geococcyx californianus | reverse complement strand
TCTCTCAGCCTGTCCTCGTAGCATGTATAGTGGGTTACAGTACCTAGCTTACACGCAGTTCTGTTATGAAAAGCAGCATTTCACTGCTGCATTTTCACTCTGCAATGTACATTTTATAAGATATAAAGAAAGATTTGCCTTCTTTTAGAATAATCTGTATGTGAAGCAAAATGGCAAAACCAAAGCCCTAAACATTTATGTACTTTCATCCAGTTTTCCTTCAGAACATCACTAAACCAGAAAACATTTTCTGTACACTCACTTTTCCTTGAAGACTTATAGGCACTCCTCCTCAATTTTCTTGACAGCACTATGGTCCTGCCTGAAGTTATCAACCTCACCAATTTTCTTTATGGCTGCAATCATCTACCCCTTCTCTATGCATCAGTCACTTCAGTCAGAATGCCTACAAATTCCAAAGGACAAGGAGTCATCTACATACAACTCAATAACTAAACTAGTCAGTGTTGCTCAGGGACTTGTCCACACTGTTTTAAGTTCGGTATATGCCCACCTTCTATCTCCTACATACTTAAAGCCACAAGTCTCTTAACAGTGCATATGCAAAAGCAACCCCAGTTTGAGTAGTTACACAAGCAGACAGTGATGTCTACAGAAGAATGTGGTCACTGATCACAAAGTACTGAAAACACACCCCATGTACACTTCGAATAAAACAATCTTAACTTTATAGTCTACAAATGAGCATAAATATTAAAGTCACCTTGTAAATTTTACTTCAGGTTTGGCATTCATGCCATTCCTCTAAGCCCTTCAGTTTCCTTTAAAACCTAGAATGCTTTTCGCAGTGGTTTTGTACTACTGCATCACTGAAAGCCACACTGACACTTTTCCACAAGTGAACGTCTACAGCTCATCTGAAAATTCATTTACACATGTTGGAGATATGTGGGCACGCGCAGATTTCCAGCAATATCTCTTCCCACAGTTAACCGCAACATTCTTTACTTCCAACAGAGCTTAATTGTGTGCAGGATCATGGGAATTTCCACCTACAAAGGTGTCCAGGAGACATTTGTTCTTTGCAAAAGGAGATGGAGATTTTGTTCTTTGTAAGGATGTGGGGAGTTCAGCTCTCCTGAAGATCAATTACAATAGACTTGTAAACCTTAAACAGTGCGATTTTCATCCACCATAACATTCAAGACAGCTCAAAACTCAACTAATTAATACAGTGGAAGGGAAACGTTTTGTTTCTTTGGGGGGAAATAAAAGTGGGTACACATTAAAATAAACTAATAATTATAAGATGCTGTAGGTTTTTTTGCAGGCATGCAAAGTATTTGCCCTGATGTAGAATCATAGAATGGTTTGGGTTGGAAAGGAAATTAAAGATGATCCAGTTCCAATGCCCCTGCCATGGACAGGGACACCTCCCACTAGACTAGGCTGCTCAAGACCCCATCTAACCTGACCTTGAACACCTCCAAGGAGGTGGCATTTACAACTTCCCTGGGCAACTTGTTCCAGTGTCTCACCACCCTCATCGTGTTCTAAGGTGGACAGTTACAAGCCACCTATGAAAAGTGCATGGTTTTATCAACATGGCACTATGTTCAAGCTACAAAGCACTGCTGAGACAGATAAACCTCATCAGCTCACATACATTCTGCAGCCAGGTCACACGCAAAATACAACTTACTTTGTCTTCAGGGCACGAAGGTAGTTATTAACCATCGGTGCAACCAACCCCAATATGTCTGACTAATCTCTTACCAATCTGACATCTCAATTATCAAAAGATTTAAATCAAATACAGATTACTTCAATCACAATATACTTCATAGAACATCATTAACAATCCCTAGAGGAGACTGCCAACTCTGTTCCCTTCAAATTCTTCCTAGCATTTCACAAGCTTTGTCCTTTGTTCACTCATTTAGTCATCTGCATTTCACTATGCATGGCTATGTATTGCAAAGGAAAAATACGCATCAGTCCTTAATAAACTAAACAAGCGCCGTTACTGTATGTGAGAAACAAAACCTGCATTCAAATCTCAAGAGTCACATAGAATGGGCACCCACTTATTTTATAGCTTCAAAAAAGCACTGCTTTTCAAAAATGAGCAATGAATAATCATTATTTCCTGAAAAGAAATAGGGTGCAGACATAAAAGAAAACTGCAGTTTCAAAGAGGAAATTTTTAAATACCTGGTAATAGTATCTGAGAACCCAGCAAAGCCCTTCTACATAGGACTGTACAACTTTACGACGGAATTTGTCATCGGATGCATCAACATCAAATTTGTTTTTATAGTAGCGCTGTTTCCAACCAGTTTCCCATAACCTGCATAACACACAGAGACATCAATACATGTTAGTACATGGCCATTTACATATCTGAATTAAAATACAAGCCAAAGTCACTTTTTACTTCAATTCCCATTTTTATACAATTTAAGTGAAATTGTAAAAANTCTGACATCTCAATTATCAAAAGATTTAAATCAAATACAGATTACTTCAATCACAATATACTTCATAGAACATCATTACAATCCCTAGAGGAGACTGCCAACTCTGTTCCCTTCAAATTCTTCCTAGCATTTCACAAGCTTTGTCCTTTGTTCACTCATTTAGTCATCTGCATTTCACTATGCATGGCTATGTATTGCAAAGGAAAAATACGCATCAGTCCTTAATAAACTAAACAAGCGCCGTTACTGTATGTGAGAAACAAAACCTGCATTCAAATCTCAAGAGTCACATAGAATGGGCACCCACTTATTTTATAGCTTCAAAAAAGCACTGCTTTTCAAAAATGAGCAATGAATAATCATTATTTCCTGAAAAGAAATAGGGTGCAGACATAAAAGAAAACTGCAGTTTCAAAGAGGAAATTTTTAAATACCTGGTAATAGTATCTGAGAACCCAGCAAAGCCCTTCTACATAGGACTGTACAACTTTACGACGGAATTTGTCATCGGATGCATCAACATCAAATTTGTTTTTATAGTAGCGCTGTTTCCAACCAGTTTCCCATAACCTGCATAACACACAGAGACATCAATACATGTTAGTACATGGCCATTTACATATCTGAATTAAAATACAAGCCAAAGTCACTTTTTACTTCAATTCCCATTTTTATACAATTTAAGTGAAATTGTAAAAACTGATATTCAACAGTGAGACAATAAAATTTGACGTTTGGCATCACAAAGTCCAGAGGGAATTCTCAAGCCATCATCCTGATAAATATATCTTCAAAGTACTCATTAGTTGCGGGGTAGGTTTTCAAACACACAATTGCTACTGTCAGGATTTTTCAGAACAGTACTGTTCTCAGTTGGCAATTTTATCTTTCTTATCAGGAATCTACTACCAAAAGTGCCATTTGAAATTTGTTCTTTAACTCTTCCAGCTATGAGAAAGATAACAAACTCTCCTCCTACCTTAGTTTAACCTACTCCAGCCAAAACCCTTCATCTTACTGGAATACCTTCTCACATCAAGTTCATTCCACTACTCTTGATACCCCTTCTAAAGCAGAAAAGCGATAATTTCCCTGCTACTCAAAATAAAAATTAAGCAAACAAATAAGCAGCAACTTGATTTCTATACTCTATAGCTTTCCAAACAAGCTGCGATTACAAGCAGAATTATCAGCAACTGAGGAATGCCATGCTTACTGATTCACATCAGACGAGTTCTTTTTTACAGAGGTATTTTCAGTCTTTCATGACAGAGATTGCTGTTTTGACTCTAATATCAATCTGAGGCACTATTTATCCTTACCTTCACACAGCTCCCCCTTATGTCTGTCTACGGATGGGGCAGGGGAAAATAAGCACTTGCTCATCTGTGACAGAAGCATCTGTATCCCTCAGCTCTGCTGTATCTCTTTAGGAAAAAAGTGGATAGGGTACTATATTGTGCTACATTTCAAGCAAGGATATTCTGTGAAGATTAACAGTTAATACAGGCCATAAGCTCCTCTAAAAACTGAGAAAGCAGGAATACAGCTGTGGTGAGCATGGGCAGTAACAGGAATCGCTGCCTACAAAAACCAGAGCTTTTCTTCTTTGGATATTTTATCTAGTCACTTCGTCTGCAGTGTGCCCTGTCATTCAATAGGCAACATGACAATTTTGAGATAACAGTTGCGCCACAATCAAGGAGCTAAGAATATGCACATAAAACTTTAAGTTGCCAATCCTCACAGAAACAATGTAATCTGGGGAGAAATTCCAGTTCAATTCATAGCCTGCCATCTAAAAAGATAGTTTCAGTAACAGGAACGTTAAGCTCTACTTAATATTTAGTTCAATCATGGTGTCATCCTTCAGAAGTGGCCTCCCTCACAAAACTATCTGGGTTGGCTTTGAAGTTTTGTTTTGGTTTGTTGGGTTTTCTTGTTGCAAGCTTTTGTTGTTTTGTTTTGGGGTTTTTTGGGTTTGTTGTGTTTTAGTATTTTTTTTTTTAAATTTAAACCTATTATTCACCATAGTACATGCATTTTACATAAACTTCACAAGGATTTTGGTATTCAAGCCAACTAGAGTAAAGCAAATTATAAATTTGATTTAGAAACATGTTAAATCAGATAATGTCTTAACAATGATTTTTTTAAGTAGAATTTCATCCTCAACAGTTCAAAACTTGGCATTCATTGTCACATCTGAAAACCGTCATGCAAGACACCTTCAAAAAGGCTGTATCCACTTTAAGTTACAGAAAGTCTGAAGCATTTAAGAAACCTGAGAGGTCAACTCAAACTTACACTTGTCAGAATCTCATAGTGAAATAGGTAGGAAGCCTGCAACTCAAAGCAAAGACTGATTTATACTTTTTCACATGATGCATAATATCCTTTTGATTTTGCAAAACGTACCCTCCCTTGCTTCTACTTCAAGCTGGTTGGTCAGTAAAGGGAGACTTTTAAAAATCTGACTGTGCTAGTTCAAAGATGATTCAAACTGATTAGGAGGTGGAGAAATCAAGAGATGTTTTCAAGAGTTTAAAAGAGCTAGGTGAGCAAAGACAGAGGTGCTTGTGCTGAAGTCTTGAAGGACATAGTCAAGAATGTCTACATTCTATGTGCATCTGACCCTGGGAACTCTCTGGCATCCAAGCACTTGAATAAATTTCAGAAACTTTTTTATAAGATAACAAAACCCCATCTGCTAGCTGACTAGAATTACTTGTTCTAGTTTTAAAGTAATTCTAAACATAAAACATAATTTTGTAAACAAGTCCCTTGGTCACTAGTTCATTCCTGTGGTTTTTACTTACAATGAAAAGCATAAAATTATTTTACGCTCTGAAAAAGATCTGACCATTCTGAGATATAAAAGAGCTAAAATAACTGCGGACAAATGTAGCATATCCTTTTCCTTGACAATACCAAAACTACCGCTACTTGTAAATCACCACATTTCACTCACATTTTTTGCTATGAAACTCTAAAATTCTAAAAGTATGCTAAAATTCAAATGGAAAGCAACACTAAACCTATCCTGATTTTAAATAAAAAATTTGCTTGATTGATTAAAAAAAAAAATCCATTCAGATCTGCACATGCAGGAAAAAGTAAGAATGAGAGCTACAATATCTGATATTGGGCCAGATGACACATAAGTTATGATAACAGTGCTGGACACAAGTGATCAGTATGAAATAACATGAAATAACCCTTATTGTTTTCGCACGTTCACCTACATCCCCTGGCTCTACAGAAAAAAAAAACCTAGTGGTTGCATTTATCAGGACAAAATCTTTAAGAAAAAAACATAAGGGCCTTCATCCTTAACTTAAAACGAGATAGCTTGATTTAAACCTTTGATAAACTTGCACTCACTAGTAATTCACTGCCAGTCAGTTCTCGTAAAATCCCTATCCCTTAATCATCCATGGAGCAGCCATTCTAAGACATTTGAAGAATTCAATGTAGACAAAACAGGGCCTAATACAAATCAAAGACGGAGGAAAGCATACTGTGATAGTCAAGATAAATAATGCTGTACACATGAATGTAAGTGAATTTTATGGGTTAAATAGCTCAAAAATTCAACTGCAAAACAGCGGCATTCAGCTCACATAATCAAAGCTGAACAGTGAACGTCTAGCCAATCTAGTGCTTGGTCTCAAAGGGAGTAGTGGCTCGGAGGATGAAAACCTGCACGCATACTAATCTAGATACTTAGATTTAACAGCTATAGCTTACACATCTCACTGGAATTTACTGAACATTCTAACCCTCCACATTAATTACTGGTGGATAAAAAGATCATAGAGAAGCACATGAAGGCACTGCTGCTCTAAGCTAAATGGCATTAATTAGACTGCATCTATTTCAGCAATTTGCTAACAAAGTGCTACAAAAAACGGCTTCACCTGATATTATCCTCTGGCTCAGGTTCACTGTCACTATCTTCAGCTTTTCGCTTAATTCCTCCTGCCGGGGATGGGCTGCCATCAGAAGTGAAGCTGGTATTTGGAGATGGTGAAGTTGTCTAGGGTCAGAATTATTACAGATAAATAGAGAGGAGGGGAAGGATTTATTAAGCATTTAGAATTCAAGTTAAAATTAAACAGCTTTGTGATAATCACACGCATTATTTTTAGTTCCCCCAAAACTCAAGGCAAAAGCTATGCAATGCTTAAATGATTAATTCAAGTAGCAAAAGAAAAGAACACATCTTTGTATTAAGAGAGGCAGGCATTGTACAAAAAGTTAATTGTATTCGAGAAAGAAAAAAGATCCAATAAGGAGGACAACATACACTGATAAAAGATGTCACTTTTATACATTCCCATTTTGGAATACAACTGTTTTCTCTAGTCCTACAGCTTACATTCCAACTTCATTTTACAACAACAGTGAAAAATGTATATGCAGACTACCGCAAAAACATTGCTTCTAATTCCAACTGGCAGAAACGTTCTACGTGTCTTCACAACCGATCTAAATTCCTTTCAAAATTATCTATTTTGATGTTAAAGAGTCTAAAAAGAAACTTCTCTCATTCTATAAAAAAACTCATTTGCTTAACCCACGTTCAATAGTTTCAAGATTAAAAGGGAATTATAGAAGAAAAAATACTTTGAAAACATACTTTATTTCTTTAGACTTGAGAGACAAAACGCGTATCTTCAGAATAAAAAGCACCTTTAATGAAAATTTCTTCACTGTTTGGATGACGATTTGTGCCCAGAAAGAAAATATTTGTCATAATTGTTATTTAAAGTTAACAATCAAGAATTCTAACAGACCACTCAACTTATTTCTGATTTTCCCTACTTTCTAATACCTTTCCAAAAATTTTATCTAAGTTTCTCCTCTTACCAGTGAAAAACAATGCTTTGGAAAGAAAAAGCATCTAACAAACACATACCTATGCAAATCACAAATTTTCAAAACACAAATATCTATGTCTCTGTGTGTATATAAATTCCAGAAAGAATATTAAGAGACTTCCAATTCAGGTATCCAGTTTGTGTCTCTCACAAACCTACTGAGGAAGTTCTTAAACCAAACAAGGAGGTTTGATTTCACAATTGTCAAACAAGTTTGGGGGAGAAGCGCCACTGTATTTGACTCGGAAGCACTTACTTTGCATATGCCCTCCCATTTCTATTTAACAAGCAGTATCAAACAAAGCATTTAAATAAAGAACAGCATTTTATTCAAGTAACCTCACAATATTTGGTTATTAAAAGCCACTTCTTTGAAAAATCAATTTTTGGTGCCTGCTTTTCATGAAAGCTCAATGGTGAGAAAAAAAGGTGTACAAGCATAACATAGGATGTTATTATTTCCCCTTCTACGTGGAAATAACTTTGAACATCTACTTACAGAATTCTGTCTGTCATGCATTCTCATCTCAAAGGCAGCTTGTCTAGGGTTACTGATTGCCTGAGGACTGGATCGATTTCCCAGAGCCTGAGGAGAAAACTGTCCTCCAGGAATAAAAGAAGGCTGATCCCTCTAAAAGATAAATATGTACAGGTATACTGAAAAAGACCTGTAATCTCCACAACAGTGTGATGATGCACTCTCACAATTTTAAGATTAATGTGTTCTACAAACCAAGCATAATGTGCTCATTCTCTCAGTTCAGCTTTAAATCAGTTATGTTTAACAATCTCAACCAGACAAAAGACAGCACTTAAAAGTGAGACCCTTATATTTCTATAATTTATTAAGTGCTCTTAGAAAAACAAGCAAACCCTGCATTTTGCACCCAGGTTCTTTCTACATGGGTTGAAAAGTAGTTTTTTTGGAGAAGTGACTCTCCATTGAGCTCACTGGGAAGAAGGTATTCTGTGTAAGCAAAGTGAATGACCTCTTCCACTCTAATAGGGATAGTTAGAATATATGTAAATTAAAAAATAAACACAAGATCTAGATGGCACTCAGAATGGGGATATCATATGCCATGCAAGTTTTTGAAGCTACCCTTGTCTTGCTACATTTGCCTACCAGAAAGCTGTGGAGGGGCTCTTTATCAGGGAATTGCAGGGATAGGACAAGGGGGAACAGTTTTAAGCTGAAAGATGGCAGACTTAGATGAGATCTTAGGAAGAAATACTTTCCTGTGAGGGTGGGGAGGCCCTGGCATAGGCTGCCCAGAGTAGTTGTGGATGCTCCATCCCTGGTGGTGCTCAAGGCCAGGCTGGATGAGGCTTTGAGCAACCTAATCCAGTGGCAGGGGGCCTGGAACCAAATGATCTTTAAAGGTCCCTTCCAACCCAATCCATTCTATGATTCTGTGAATGTCCTAACCTAAGAATAAAGCTGTATTGAAATGAACATACAAGAGCTCATTTTTAAAATATCAGAGTATTTTGTGAAGATAAGAAAACTCAACATCATTCCAATTACAGAATTTTAAAGAATTAGGCTTACATGGATTGGAGAGGACAAACACGTTCTCGCAACTGCTAGTGCCTCTCTATTACATTTGAGAGATATTTGGCAACACTGACTTGCTTGCCAGAAGAACGCGAGGTAACTATAGTTTGGGGTAAGCCTTCCTTGATTTTTTGGAAGCATGCCTCTAATCCAGCAAATATATTTAATGCAAACCAGTCTTCATATTTAAACCTAAACTCTTACGCTAAACTCCACAGCCCTCAGCAACACAATTGCTGAGAAGACTTATGTCAATGGCATGGAAAAGCAATTCCTGTACAGTGGTCATGCTGAAGCACCACTAAATAATTATGAAAGTGTAGATGTGACGGACACAACATACAGCTATCATCCAGCACATTCAATACTCTCCCTCCTTTCCCTTTTAAGAAACCTTTAATATGCAATTCCTTCTTTCAAAGCTCAAGTCTACAAAAAGCCATTAAAACCCCTTTAAAATAATTTACACAGGCCAGAAAATACCACGATTACAACTGCAGTTTCAACCAACACATACGCTGAAAGCTCTAGCAGATATTTAATTCCTGCTAGTTGTTCCATTGTGAAAGGAATTAATTTACCTTCATTCTTTTTCTTTTTTCCTTCTGCCGTCTTTTAAAGTTATCCTAAATAGAGAACAAAAAGTTTAGCATAGAGATTTCTTGGAAAAATATTTCGGTTTAATCCTCTACTGACCAGAATGACATAAGGGTTTTTACATGACGTTCTAAATAAGATATAGGTCAATTCTTGTGTCTGCGAATCCAATAGAAATGGGTTAGACTTTTCTACCCTACCCTGAAAACCTACGGGGGGCAAAAAAAAGTAGTTGTGTATTCAAAGCCCTACAATTTCAGTAACGGTTTATATCATCTCTTGAGTTTAGCTATAGCCTTACTTCAAGGTGACAGCATTGTCAAAGGACACAGGTCGCTTGCCTTCATTGGAACAATTGCCAAAAAACAAGTAGGAGAGACATTAAAGTCCTAGAAACAGGAAAAGAGGAGGCTCCAGGAAAGATACTTCCTATTCTTGGGCCATAGAAACTGAAAACTTAAACAGCAAACTGGCATTTCCACTTCAAGAGAGGTGCAAGCTGGGGCAGTTATAAACAAAACATTTTGCCAGCATCGCCACAGTATTTTTTGACTGGAAAGTAAATACAATTCTGCTTTGTGTTTTTGCCCACATAGTTAACAAACAAACTAGAATACATCTGCAAAAATCTGCACAAGCTGCAGAGACAGACCAAAACAACAATTTATGGACACACTACAAATGGCAGGAGGTACTGCAAGGCAAGAATGTACATGGAATTCAAATTTAGTATTTGACCCATCCTCATGGCTGGCACTTCCACAGGTTGCAGCAAATTACAAAGCAATTCTTTCTTAAGTTTTCATAGTAGCTTTTGAAAAAGCTGCAGGCAATAACAGAACGCTATATATATACAGTTTTCATTTTGCTGTTGCTTGGGATAAGAATCAGAAAAACAGGCCTTGCAGTACAGCAAAATAAAATCACTTGGAAGCACAAAATTCCTTGAATATGGAGGAATTCACTACAGATTCTAATAAATAAAGACAAATTTTGGGTTTTTTCTTATTCTGTTAAAGGAGTGTCACAGTGTAAAGGTAACACATGTGACTAAAACCAAACCAAGAATGCAACAAAGAAAATTACATCATCATCTTTTCTCTTCTTGAAAATACTATCTTCAACTTCTCCAACAGCCAACATGATCATCTGGACCCGCTGTAGGTTAACAAAACCACTTTCAGTGAGGTACCCCTGCAAATCAGAAAATAATGTATTTGAAAAACAAGACTATTTTTCTAGCAAACATGGATAATCTTTTTAAAGAAAATGCAAAAATCTTACCCCAGTTTTGTGCACCACATTTTTATATATGTTAACCAAGCGATCAATTGCTCCCTCCCTAAAAATAAAGAGAGAGAAGCATGAGATTAGTATAATTTAAAACCACAGTAGGCACACTTGCAGGAAAATAAATCATACATTCTTGTCTACCTGATCTCCAAAGATGGCAGATGAGGAAGAAAGTCATTTCCCACAAAGAAGCACATAAAGACCCAGTCATCAACACTTCTTTCAAAATCAAAAGTGAAAGGCAAACTGGCCATAGTGAGTTCTCTTTCCAAATACTGCAACACACACAAAATTCAAAAAGGACATTGGAAAACACTGCATGGAGTTGAAAAATATTATTTCTATTAAGTAAATATAGTAACTGCTTGAACATACCTCTCGCAAAACACATAACCGGATGAAGATAAATTCTTGTTCAGCAACAGGAAGACTGTCTGCAAACTGATCATGCTAAAATAAAAGCAAAGAGTGGCATTACATCCAAGCTCACCTTGGTTAAGGTATACGAGTACAGTTTCTCATGTTCTTATGTCAAGTATGCATTTTCCTACTTTACATCTGTGATGTTACTGACCATTTTCTCTCACCAGTGAAAAAACACCTAAACTCCAACAAATCACCAAAGGTAAGGATTTTAGGCTTCCATAATATTTTCATGTTACAAAAGTACAATTTTTATTTATTAATATAAGAGGAAAGACAGGTAATTCCAGTAATAAAATTGGCATTATGTTTTAGCCAAATCCAACAAGAACAATAATTTGAGAGTCTTATTAAAACAAATTAGCTTACATATAAAATGAATGCCTGGAAATAGCAGAATTCTTACCTTGCCTTGTTTTTCTCTTGGCAAACCTTGACACTCCTTCACCTCATGACCCATTTGGTTACAAAGAGCACATGGCTTGGGTTTATTTGGCTTAAACTCTTCCCTGATTATAGTGAAGTTTGGTTCATGTGTAGCTAACCCAAGCATAATCAGATCAGCTACCAATCAAAAGAGAAGAATAAAAGCTTTCTTAAAAAAGGAATTTAAAAGGAAAGTATATTCTACCTTAAGCCAGCATGCACACAATGTGCTTACCCATGAACTACCCAGACAGGACAACTAAGCGAAAGTTAGTCCTTCAGCTACGGACGGTGCTAGGTCTTTCCCCAGATATTAGATGGAGCTTTCAAAAACAAATACAATGGACTATTTACACAAATACAAGTGAAAGCCTAAAAACTACAGCCCAACTCAATCACAAAACAGCATCAGAAAGCTTAGTAGGTAGCAAAAGTGAACTCACCATCAGCCCCACACAGACAATGATGAGTGTTTGGGTCATGGTTTGGTTGAGCTATACAAAATAAAATTATGTTTAGTCAGCAAAAATAAATTATTACTGACCATACCTTAATTTAAAACAGAATCTTCACATTTATTTGAATTTTACCTCTTTGCCTTCTAATGTAATCCATGATTTTATGTTCACCTTCACCAGGAGCACTGGCATCAGACAAAATAACCTGCAAAACATTTAAACGATGTAAACAACTTATGCTGCTATAGTAAAGAAAACAACTTATGTAGATCATACACAGAACCTGTCTTATGAATACCTGAAATCCTAATTTGTATTTTTAACTAAAATGTTGTGATTCAAAATTAAATTATTTAATAGTTTGGAACCAATGAACAGACCTTCATTTTCCTCTACTAATTCTAGGATGAAGTTAAATAATTTATTCAAATACCACTGAAATCATCACATCACTAACTCACATACTTGAAGTTTCCTCATAAATTATCAGGGTAATCAAAACACAAACTAAAGAACCAATAGACAAAGCAGACGTATGCCTGCTTCCCTTCAGATCTTCTAAACCTGTAGATACACTGAGGCATTACCACATTACACACTTCCCTGCACTGATGTCCAGATGAGCATCAGTGTTTATAAAACCCAGGTCTGATGGAGGGAATTAAGTAGAGTCAACTGTCTTCTACTTAGATCACTTTAACGGTCACCTTAGGGAAAATAAAACAGTCATCTGCATCAAAGACTTACTACAATGCCCTCTTGTACAGAGCAAACACAGTGTTGTCAGAAACAAAACTCATTGGGAGTGGAGTGGTTGAGGAACAGGAGAAGAGAAGTTCAAAGCCTAGAAAGGCAAGACAGCTGATACGTATTTTCCTTGCCTGTCATCCACCATGACAATAAGGGAGAAAATGCAGCCTAGCTGAGGTAGCAAAGGAGTTAAAAAAGAAATAGTGAAAAGAATATATATACAATGTATCTTGACACTCTTCCCCAAAAGAAGTATTCCTAAAACCCTGCCTTCCCATTATATCAAATTGTGGCTTCTACTATCAAATCTTTTCATTGCTCTTAAATGAAACCAAAACAAATGGTACTGTTAGATTGCATTATTAGGATGAAATGTATCTTGGCAGTCCCAGCAGAATGTGCAAGTTGGTCCATTATTAACACCAGCACAGTGCCAGAAGATGAGACAAATGTGTTAAATTTATACCCTTCAATCATATCCCAACCCAGCCTAATAAATCACCTTAATTTTCCTGAAGTATTAAATGGTGAAACTTACTGTCAAATTTTTCCACCCTGGGTCACTGCTCAAACGGTCAGCAATGTAATAGCGGAGACATTTAGCAAGATTGTCCATAAACTCAGTTCCCTAAAAAGTGACGGAAGAAAATAAATCAAGCCTTCATTCAGACACTGGCAATTGCTGACTCAAGTGCAAGATTACATACTGGGGTGATACAGTTGCTGTCAAATCTCTCTTTCACTTCTTCTGGAGGAAGAATGCCACCTAGAGCAATAAAAACATTTAACAGAAGCAAATCAATATAGAATATTAAAATATTTTTGCATGATAAAAACCCAAATGGCTCCCCTGATAACAATTAGCATTTACTGAAAATTTGTTTAAAAGAAAAACAACACAAAAATAAAACATCTTTTGCCATTATATTTTCTCCATCTTAAAGTGTTAGTATATTTACAAATGTTAACTTCAGAAGAGTGATTTTACTACTTATTCTGTCAAAAGACTGTGAAAGAAATCTCAAAGGAACTAAGCTTGATAAATGAGATAAAACGTTAGGAAATAATTATTTGCTAACATATTTTCCTCTATGTTTCCACTATCTATTCACTTGGGCTCACAAACAGGATTACACCAACTTGCTCATACGAGCCTCACAAAGTCTTCGTAGTCTAGAAATGTTACAGGAAGAAATGTTTAAAAAGTCTTTGTCCTCCCTTTTTAATCTCTAGGTTACACAGTGGCCCTCTCACTTGGCCTACACCATTCATTCCTCCTGCAGTCACCTGAATTAATTGCTCCAGCCCAGACCGCATGGTCCAGCTACACACACTCCTTTCACTTGAGTCATATCACCATCACCTGTAGAAAGTTGCACTCACTCTGTTTCCTCACTGAGTTTTAAGTTTCCACTGTCAAGTAACCACCCTTGCTCACAGTTCATTATTCTTGTGCAGTAGTATTTTCATTTGATCTCTGCTTTTAAGCCTCAACTCTCCTTTCATCAAGCCTTACAGGTCTGTTGGTGCAAAAATAACTGCTGCTTTTGTCATTGTAAACTGTGATGCTTATTTCAGCTTATTAGCTTTTACTTAACCGTAAAATTGTACACTACGTGAACAAAGCACAAGATTTGCTCTGCTTACTTAGGCTAATGGTTTTGTTTTTACTGTTTATTCTGTTTTATATTATCCTGTCAAATTAAAGATGGGGAAAGAAGCAAATCTGGGCAATTTTGTTGTATGAGTTTGAAAGAGGAAGTAAAGCAGCAGTAACTACTATCAATATCAACCAAGCATTTGGCCAGGAAACCATCAACAAACATAGAGCTCGACATCAGTTCCAAAAATCTCGTAATGGGAATGAGAGCCTTCAAGGTGAGAAGCATCACAGATGTCCTTCTGTCATACAGGACAAACCATTGAAGGTCACTATCAAAGTAGATCCCAGCAAAACAAAAGGTTGCAGAAGAACTAAAGTTTAGCCATTCAACAGTTGTTCAACATTTGTAGCAAACTGGAAAATCAAAAACCTCAACAAATGGGTAAACACAAGCTGAAAGAAAATTTAAAAACATCACCATTATGAAGTCTGGTCTGTGCTTCTTTTGCACAATAAAACCAATCAATTTCTTGATTGCATTGTGACATGACAAAAAATGGATTTTATACAACAACCAATGACTTTTCACAGTGGCTGGACTGAGGTGAAGCACAAAAATACTTGCCAAACTGAAGCTGCATAAAAAGGTCATTATAGTCACCTTTTGGTGGTTAGCAAGTGGAATCACTCACTACAATTTACTGAATCCTGAAGAAACCAGAGCAGAGAAGGACTGTCAGGAAATTGACAGAATGCACCAACAACATTTATGTCCAACACTGGTCAACTGAAAAGGACCATGTCTTCTCCATGACAACGCCCAACTACTTGTCTTGCAAATGACTCTGCAGAAGCTGCATGAACCAGTCTATGAAGCGCTACCTCTCCCAGCTCACTTGCTACAGCCCTCTCCCACCAATTACTACATTTTCAAGCATCTCAACAACTTCCTGCAACAGGTTTTCCACAACCAAGCAGCAGCGAAACGTCTTTGAAGAATTAATCGGTTCCAGGACTCCAGAACTGTATGCTACTGGAACAAATAGACTTGTTTCCTGTTGGCAAAAAAAGTGTAGATTCTAATGGGTCTTATTTTGATTAATAAGTTTTATTCTAAGTTGAGACAAATTTGCTTTAAAGTTGATGGTTAAAACCAGCAATTAGTTTTGCACCAACCTAATACTTCCTTTCATAAGACTTTCATTTAGCTTAATTACCCTTCCTCTTCCACTCAACTTTTTCTACAGGGATTAAGAATACTCATCACGAATGTGCTTCAGGCAGGAGACAGACTAATTAAAAAAGCAATATTTTATCTTAGTTCTTAACTTTGGAAAACACAGATCTATCCTTCTGTAGGCTTGCTAGCTGCTCCTTCAAGTAACACAAATATCCACCGAGCAACACATCCCTTTTCTAACTCTTACTGAAGCATTTAAGACAAACAAGGTGATTCTCACTTGATAAACCTCAGATAGGGCCACAGTTCTACCTTTTGCCAGAATTTCTTGTCTTATTTTTTGCTTCTCCTCAGCAGCTTCCATGCCTTCCTTTGATGCTCTGAATCTCCTCGACCGCTGTTGATTCATTTTTGCACGTGGAGCCTAAAAAAAAGTATCATTAAGCTTGGTTCAGTTATTGCACTGGACTAATGTTTCCTTTCTGGACAAATGTTTTGAAATTGGCCAGTCTGTGATTATACAACCATTTAACAAGATATCAGTCTAACTGAAACAGGGATTCCTGTTGTCTCTCCCTCACGTCACCACTAGCTCTGTTATAGCAGCACAGGGAGCTGAACACATTTCTAAATAGGTCTCAAGTTTCTCCATGATGTCAGTCAGTGGCATGCATGGCTGTACCTCCATCTCAGAAATGCACAGTGCTCAAGGATCCAGATTCACTTGCAAAAGAAATGGAACTACAGTGACATGTATCCGAGAAGCACTATTTATTACATAGCCTTTCTTAAACAAGAAATTCCTACAATTGCATTCATAGTTCTTTTGAAAATAAAAACACCACAGCAGACAGTAGTTAGTTATTACTGATGGCAGGTATGCTGGGATTTTTAAAAACGTACTTCAAAATTTAGTTGGAATTTCTTGTATACACACATAAGTTCAGAATTCCTGCACTTGAATTCAGGTTAAAATAGTTTTACTTGATACTCATTTTACCTTTGAGAAACAGAAAAACCTCAGAAAAAAGCCAAGGCTTACAATATCCACCAGCAGCCTGCTAGGCCATTTTGGCATCTCTCAGTGAGACTATGCAATCTGGATAGAAAAATACTCAGTAAAGCAAAGTTATTAAGAAAAGGTGATATCTTTCAGGAAACCAACTGAGGTACCAAAGGCAGATGAGGATCAGGTATGGAGAAAGATAAGCTTTCAGCTTAAAATGTGCCTTAAGGCCAGTCTGTGAAATATTCCACAGCACAATCCAGTCACTGCCCATTTTAACTGCATCTGCATAAATGGTTTCCTGGTCTCTCCCAGTCTGTAGTATATGTTGTTACTAAATCCACAGAACAGCCAAACATAAATAGTTTCAGAGTGCAACTGTCTTACGAAATTTCCTGCTTTCCAGAAGCAAAGTTCAGATTGCGGTAGACCGTTCATATAACCACAAGGACAACAAAACCCAGGAATACTTCTAATAACTCTTACTGTAATTAAATTAACAGTATATTTTATCTGTAGTTTTTCATTGTAGAAAGCTATTTCCCCAAAGGATTTTATGAGAGCGCATGGCATCTACCCTAATTTTACACACAGTCGTTACATGGAAATAAATATATCAATACTTACTACTCCATCTATCGCCATGTAAAGAAGCCGCCTTGGTCTTACAATGTTGAATATCCTGTCAATATACTCAAAAATAGCAACCATCATTTCATCTTCATTTTTGGGTGCTGGCCTAAAACACAGAGCATTCAATATAAGAACTGAAACACTATTAATAAATTCTATTTGTGAAAAGACAAAAAAATTGCCTTACTTGTCTTCTGGATGTGTACAAGGGTGAATGATACCATTCATATCCAAATACAGGTTATCAAATTCCACCTCATTAGGGTTAGGTTTGCTTGTATCAATTGGAGCCTTGACGCCATTGCACTCTTTAGCCTGTGAAACAATATTTCAGTACCCGATTAGAGAAGTAACACAAATAACCAAAAAGGTATTAATGTACAGCCTCAAAAAAGTTTATTTTTCCCAAGGCCAGCAGTAAAAAAAAGAGAGCAACAAGCTATCCACATCATTAACTGAAGATCCACGCTTACACTATTAAAATAATGCTTTTTTAAAAAAAGATGTTTATAAACTAGCACAACTAGAAAATATTATGATGAGTTACAGCAGAGTTGGTTCATTTCTGTTGATCAGTACGTATTAAAACCACGAAGTTTCTGTACTGCAATATTATTCAAGAAAACCACTCCTACTGCCAGGACCATGCTCACTCCCTCAAGATTTAGCAAAGGGAATTCAAAGCTTATAATATAATGCTATAACTTTAATATTATAACCAAGAAGCATCAAAATCTTTCTACTTTAAGCACTTAATTCCCCAGATGGACCCACCCAAACTGCTGCCTTTTCTCACTGCAATATGATATTGAAGTGGCACACACAACAGGAGAAAGTTGGGCAGTAAAGTGGTTCCTCTATGGATTGTGACATACTGGAGCCCAGCTGATGGCATGATAAGCTTCTCAAAGTACACCAGCACATCCTGTTGAGCACAGGACGACGAAATTTAATTAAAAAGAGGCCTTTTCCCAGATTTCTCTGCACAAAGAAAGGAGATCCTTTCAGATCCCACCCGTCAAACCTGCAATTTGGGTCTATGTGTATTAATTTGCTTGGTGCCTCTGTGGATACATTTTAAATCATAGACTCATAGAATGGTTTGGGCTGGAAGGATCCTCAAAAATCATCCTGTTCCAACCTCCCTGCCATGGGCGGGGACATCTTCCACTGGATCAGGTTGCTCAAAGCCTCATCCAGCCTGGCCTTGAACACCTCCAGGGATGGGACAGCCACCACTTCTCTGGGCAATCTGTGCCAGTGACTCACCACCCTCACAGGAAAAAAGTTCCTCCTTATATCCAAACAAAATGCAGTCACACCTTCCACTTCCGAATGTAAGCAAACTTTTGGCCCTAATGCTTCAATTCATCTGCATTAGTGCTTTTTCTACTGTTGGGCTGCTGCCTAACGAGCAGAAAACCCAGGGCACAGGACAGGTGGTAAACTCAATGCTATGTTATAATCAATCTAAACTACCTATAGTCATCTGTGTTCCTGTAACGCTTCGACATTCTTCAATGCTTACAACAGGCTATACAAGGTAAACCCAGAAGTACAAAGAATACAAACTTTTGCTAAACTGGAAGTAATAAATAATACTACCTTACTTTGCATCCACTTTCATGTCAGTGACAAGTAACTAAGTGAAGAGAACAGTCTCTCTAATCAACTCCATGGACTGGAGTCAGCACTATCATACCTACATGCAAAAACCTCTCCCTCTTCTCTCAACACATCAAAGCAAGTAGTTTTGAAACACCGTTGAGCATCTCCTTTACAAAGCGGATTAGCAATCAAGTTCCATTTTGTTTCCTTGTCGCATGTCTGGTTTGGGGTTTTTTTTGTTTGGGGTTTTGTTGTTTGTATTTTTACTTTGGTCAAAAGGCAATTAGCAACACTCCCAGCAACTGAGAACAACTCCACATTTGCCCTTTCAAAGCAATTCCACCAGCTAAACACAAACCACTGAATTAGACACCAATAGCATCAGTGACAGATGGGACTTGAACCAATCAAGAAAGACTTAAAAGCCTTTTTAGAAGAATCATGACTGGAAAGGGTTATATCACCAAGTTGGAACGAAGGGCACACTTGAATAGCTTGGCATAAACTGAAAATTTAAAAATTAGTCCTGCATTACTACATTACAGCTATGATCACAGGGTTACATGAGACAGCAGGGGAAAATGTGATACTGCTGGTCCTCTTGTTCACATGAAACTTAGCAGCAGCTGATGAACAAGCATCAAGCGTTTATTCTGAACTTGTATTTGCAGGCTTTCTGCCTGCTACTCTTAATGAGTTTCCCCGCATCTCTCATACAGGGATCAAACTATCAGATTTAAAAGGAAAAATGTAGAGATCATACCATCAAGGTCTGTACAATTTTCCTGCTTAGAGTAGCTGCAGAACAAGCAGAACTTACCTGTCTTAAAACGTAAAAATCAAAACCCCTAAAGCAAAGTCTTTATTCAGTATTTACATTTTTCACAGTTATGGATATATGGAATTATTTCAGGGAAATTTCGTGAAGTCATTTTTAAATAAGTGAACACTAAGTATCTCTATTTCACTCCTTTAGAACGGGTGAAATTTCTGCAAATTCACATCTTTCTTATTCTCTTCATCCAAACCAGCCAAATTTTGACAGATGAAATCCTGGCCACTCTTTGCTTCCATTATTGAACTTGCTAGAACACAGAATTTGCAGGAACTAATTGTCAGGTGCAAGCACTGTACTGTGGCTTGAGGCTCTAATAAAGTTACTCTGGGCAACCAAGACCTGCAATTTTAAAAGAAGAATATTCATTCTGGTTTATATCAGATAACAGGACAAGAAGCTTGCCTTGTGTTCTACTTGATCTTTCATCAAACCTCTTGCTAGAGCTAACTGCGACTCAGAAGATATCAAAGGCTTACAACGATGTGATATGGAAAATAAAACTGCCCCCCGTCACAGATCTTATTTTCAGTCTTTAAGGTAAATGAAAATAAGCATGACCTCTTTCAGATGACTTGGAAAGCCATTCAGTTTTCATCTGCATACTGCTATGTCAGCAACTTCACCATTACATCCTCATAAACCTATCAGATTTTTAATGTAACAGCCTTGTAAAAGGTTTAAGTATCTGGGAGAGATATCTCTTGTGATATAACTAAACTGTTCACTTTTAATCTACAGCCTCTTTTGAAGCCATTGAAAATAGATCTTCAAATATGATACTTTAGTTGCAGCTTTATTAATTCGTATGCATTTGATTAAGAATATTCTATCCTGGATTTTATATTATCTTCAAGATCTTCCTCTTATTCTTCCTGCTCAGCTTAAGGAGAAGATTAATCAGATTTAAGCAAAAGAAATAATCTAGCAAGGTAAGAGAACAAGGATCAACTTTTTAATATTTCAAAGAGACAAGCTACCAGGAGATACAAAATTTCTGATTAGACAGATTTATAAGCAATCCTAAAATACACATAGAGCTGATTACATCGTGACAGAAGTTTAAATTAATCTACAGTAAGGCAAACTACAGCTTCCCACTACCGTCCTAGTCCGCTCTCAAATTTATGACCATATTTGAATAGAAAAAATTGTAATGAATATGATTTATCCATGTGCTGTCCTTACTGTAATTGCAACGTGCTCTTAAGTTGGAACAAAGCAACACAGATGAGGACATCAGGATCTGATACTTCAGTTACTTTAGATGTCATATTTTTCCTTTCATTCTAATAAAGCACATTTTCTATTACAAGCTTAATTATTAAAAAACCAAAAGGATATATAATCACAAATCCAGCAAACCCAAGGCTGTATAAGTCTTGGTTTTATCTAAACACTAGAGCAGATTTGATTAAATAATGATTAATCTAAATGTTTACAAACATGATGAAAAAGATAAGTCTTTAGCTTTTAGAGAAAACTGTACTTAATTGTTACAGATCGTAGATATACATGCTGTGAAACCACTGGATAATAAAGACTGCAAGACAAAAACGTAAAACACCAATTTACTCTGAAGATAAAACTGTAAAAGAACGTACTTCACAGTGTCAAAACACTATTTGCACCCTTTTGGTCAGAATAACACTGCTTCAAAACATCACAACTAAACTTTACCTTGTGGGCCCTCTGCTGTACCTCAGCAACAAGGCTGTTTTGCCAGGACAGCCACAAGTGTGACAGATAATCAATGGAGCTGCTGCCTCCACATCCCAACGGTACAGCTGGAATGGGTGTTCATTCACACAAGTCAGCCTTGGATGTAGCGAAGGAAAGGCAGATTTGGTTAATGAAAGGCTTGAACCATACAGTCAGTCGTAATGCTGATTAAAGGCAAAAGACTGAACTCTTCATCTTTGCAAGTTCCCCACTTTGGTGAGAAGGGGATAAAGCCAATCAGCTGGCGAGAGCTGAAGACAAGAGGTAGGATATATATGTATGCCTTCAGACTTAGTTCTCCAAAGATCTGCAGATGGGAGAAGGCAACGCCACATCAATGGTCCCATGCTCAACAGATGTAGCTGGCAGAGACGTTGTTATCCAGTTCCCCCCAATACCTTTGCCACAAGCTTTTCTCTGGCAGATGCAATCGTGACATGGTGTCCTCAAAAGTGCTTTAATGTAAGGGTTACCCAGATCCTCAGAATAGACCAGAGAGACACAAAACCCCAAGAGTTTGATAAAGCTTAGATAAGAACCATCACTGCGAGCTGCCAACATCTTATTCCAGAATAAGCATTCCTATGAGTAACCTAAAAGCTGTACTCGTAAACTCACAAGCCACCTTGCTCTACAACAGTTCCTCCAGGCATACAAATCCTCACATCTATCTATTCACTGGAGAAAAAATTTACATCTTGCTGTTACAGGTAAAATAAACATCATAGCTCTTTCACACCAAGAGAAGCTAACTGAAACCACAATAGTAATCAATGCAAGAGAACAACTCTTAACTTTGCGATATTTAATTAATCTAGATCTCAGGTTGTAAAACAGAATCGTAATTTGAAATGCAAACCCACCCTGACCGTAAGAACTGAATGCTATAACTGATCTGCCTGCCATTCACACATACGGAAATCTTGCTGATGGCAGGCAGGTAATACATGTACTCAAAAAAACCCAGTGGCAATATGTAATTCAATCACTTTACTCTTTTCCTTTATCTTCTCTACATTGTCTGCATGTTCTTCTCTCCTTCATGGTACTGTGTTTCCCAAACATGAGGCACATGTCTCCCAGGGAAGCACAGGAGACAGCACCAAAGCCACAGAAAAATGAACTTTAAAGACCGTTATTACCAAGAGGAGCAGAACCCAGTTACTACATCCTAATAGAAGACAAATGATACAAGTTATCTGGAGAAGTGCTGAGGAAAACACAGTTTGGGAAGCATGAACTGAAGAGTCTGTTTACTCAGAAAAGCTCTGTCAGCCCTGAAGAGAATAACTTGCTTCATTCATTACACTGTGAAGCTACCACAGAGCAGCTTTTGAAATCCAAAGCAAGTCTGTGCTGCTGCCAAAGGGAGACACCTCCACCCTCTTATCACCTTCTACCTCCTACTGTGTCCCTTCGGATGGGACAAACATTCACAGGCCTGCAGCGACACACATAAAAAAGCCAGCCTATCTGAGAACCTGCTTAGCAAAACCACATAAACAAACATTATTTCAGCTGTGGTACTTCCCCAGGTGACCATACAGACCTCTGTGCTTATGCAAGGAGGAGGATCAGTGATGAGCTGAAGCTAGTGACCAGCAGATAAAAGTAATCAACAAACCATACCTACTACTAGTTGCAAGTTAGTGAAGATCACCTGTGGAGTCCAGCAGCCAGGCTGAGACTAAGTCTTCACCAAAGGGTGCCTTCTGTTGCTACAAAAAGACAGATTTTAGAGGATGTCTTCGGAAAAATCAGCTCCTTGTTTGGGAAAGAGATACTTCTATTCTAGAAAACACCACAGAATCACAGAAAGGTTTGCATTGGATGGTAGCTTCAAGATCATCCAGTTCCAACCCCCGTGCCACGGGCAGGGACACCTTCCACTGAATCAAGCTAGTCAAAGCTTCATCCAACCTGGCCTTGAACACCTCCAGGGATGGGGCAGCCACAGTTTCTCTGGGCAACCTATGCCAGTGTCTCACCACCCTCACAGTGAAGAAGTCTTCCTTATCTCTAATTTCAATGACCCCTCTTTCAACTTAAAACAGTTCCTCTCATCCTATCCTTGCACACCCTGATCAAGAGCCCCTCCACAGCATTTCTGTAGCCCCCTTTAAGTACTGGGAGACTGCTCTAAGGTCTCTATGGAGCCTTCTGTTCTCCAGGCTGAACAACTCCAACTCTCTCATCTCAGCCTGTCCTCAGATGGGAGGTGCTCCAGCTCTCAGATTGTCTTCATGGCCTCCTCTGGATTGGCTCTAACAGATCCACGTCCTTCCTGTGCCAAGGACTCCATAACTGGACCCAAGGCTCCAAGTCAGGTCTCACAAGAGTGGAGTAGTGGGGCAGACTCCCTTCCCACGACCTGCTAGTTACACAGCTTTGGATGCAGCCAAAACAAAAAAAAGCTGAAGCTGTTCAAGGCAGATACATCAAAAAAACCACTCAGAGCAAACAAAGAAGCTGCAGAAAGACTAACACATGAAAGAAAAGACTAACAAAAGCAATTAATAAAACCTGAAGATGATACAAGTGAGAGGTATTCCAATGCTGTGAGAATGAGAGGCCAAAGGAAGCGTCCAGAATAACAGAATGTTTTCGGTTGGTAGGAACCTTAAAGCCCATCCAGTTCAAACACCCTTGCCATTGGCAGGGATGTATCCCACCAGACCAGCCTGCTCAAGGCCTTGAACACTTCCAGGGAAGGGGAAGCCACAGCTTCCTTGGGCAACCTGTGCCAGTGCCTCACCACCCTCATCATGAAGAAATGTGTATGGCCACATGGATGTTAGACAAACCCATGCAGCGACTAAAAACAGCCCCCAGTTCCTCCTGCCTTCCTCCCACCAGCCCTAGCACTGGAATTCTCCCCTTCCCCTGGGCCCTGGCACTAGTTCCATCACCCTCACCTAGAGCCCTAGCACTGGATCCTCTGGGCCTGGCAGCAGACGCCCTCCCCTCTCCATGACACCGGCTTCTCCGGCCCTGGAACTGGATCTCCCTCCTCTGGGCATAGCATTGTACCCCCCCACACCATCCGGTCTCTAGCACCGGACCCCCCTCTAGTTCCTTCCCATCCAGAGTCCTGGCACTAGAGCTCCCGCGGGGCCCCGGCACGAGGTTCCTCCCCCTTCCCGGTCCCTGGCACCAGTTCCTCCACCCTACCCGGACCCCTGGCACCGGATCCCCCTGGCACCGGTTTCCTCACCTCCACCCACAGCCCTGGTATCTGACCCCCAACTCCCCACGGCACCCGCTCCTCCGGCCCTGGCACCGGACCTCCCCCGGATCCCTCCCCACCTCGGTCCCTGGCACCGTTTTCCCCAGCCAGGGCCCCTGTGGGCTCGGTACCAGAGGCCACCCCGCCCAGGCCCTGGTACCGGTATCAGGGCCCTGGCACCCCTCAGCCGTCCCGCCTCCGCCCCGCTCAGCCCGCCCCACCTTCTCCTCCACGCAATTGACGATGATGGAGGGGTACTTGCGGCTGAGCCAACGGAAGAAGGCCGGCACTCCCATGGCGGGCCCGGCGCTCGGGGCACGGGGCGGGCGCAGGCGGTGGCGAGAGGCGCTTCCGGGAGCGGGGGGCGCCGCGGGGCATCATGGGAGGACGCGCGCCGCCCGTGACGTTAGGCGCGCGAGGCCTCCTCGCTGCCCCGCCATCTTGGGGGCAGGCGCGGGGCTGAGGGAGCCCAGTGGGAACTCTGACGTAGGGAGCGGGGAAGGGACATCTTGGGTCCTGCCCTGAGGGGTCCGCGGCGCCCCCTCGATCCTGGAGTTACACAGTCACGGAGTAACCCGAGTTGGAAGGGGCCCAGTATCATCATCGAGTCCAACTCATCCCTGCACAGGACATCCCCAACTTTCA